>CATKHJ010211738.1:0-16148 GCA_949750685.1 Vernicia montana | reverse complement strand
TAATGATTATTCTGTATATGTCTTCACTGAGCTATGTCTCACTCCTTAGTTATTATTTATTTTTCAGGACCGGTTATCAGGTCAACAAGGTAAATTCCAAGTCCTAGCTTTCACTTGGGAGATTGCTCTGCTATTTTGAGCATATGGTATGAATGGTTATTTCGAAGTTTTTTCTAGAGCTCCAATGATTTTAAAGGTCTGTAATAATGAAGTTTAGATATTGGTATGCATGATGTATGATATATCAATTGATACAGTCCAAGCACTTAATTATATTTAAGCTGCAATGGGATTTAAATGGAAAATGGAGTTCAAAAGTAAAAAGGATGGAAAAATATTTTCAGTACCAATTACTGATCACAAATGTTTTTATGGCATGGGATTTATATAAGGGAAGTTTATGGTTTCGATTATGGGGTAATGATAACTGGTAATAAATGGAAGTTAATTAAGGTAATAAGGTGTTCTAAGGGTTTATGTGACCTTAAGTCTTCCTATTCCCTAGGACCGTCGCGGCTCGAGAGGCGGGTCGTGACATTAAATTGATAAATTGAGGTTATTATTATTTATCGAATTGTGTTCTATGCTCGGTCGGGTGTATATGAAATTTGGAGACCTGACTTGAATTGGATTGTGTTGAGATATATTTTTGGAGTGTTTTACAGGAATTCAAGCAGTCTTACGGAGGGGTAATTATCCGATTTTTAGGAGGTTCTACTAAATTTTCAGTAGAATTTTAGGAAGTATATAAAAGAAATTTAGGTAGAAATATATGATAGTGTTGATATGTTCTTAGGAGATATTTTAAGGGAGATTCAAAGGATAACTACTAGAAGTGTGTATTCAACTAAATCGTAATATGCAATCTAGGTGAGTGAAAAATATACTATCATATTTGTTTTTGAATCCATAAAGGCTTATGAAGCCCACTTTCATTGTCAAATTACCATGATAAATTCCATTGGAATACCGAGTTCTTTATTACTTTATGATTTATTGATTGTTGAACTTCAATACTTGTTCATATGATCTTTTATCTCCTTCTATGAAATCATATAAGCCTTGTGATAACTTGAAATTTAATTACACAAGAATCATATTATTTGTCTATTGAATCATTCATTTAACGTCTATTTGTTTATCTAAATTTTCCTTGGTCATATGCCATCATGTGAACAAATTCTGTATTTGATTCATGATCTAAGTTAAACCTTAATAATTGTTATTCAATTCTTAATGATCTTTCTATTTGATCATTAAGTCACGTGAATATTGGGAATATATGTGCTTAAAATACATACTATATCTTTATTAAATTGTTAATACTTCTTCATAACTATGAGAATTATTTGAGGTCACTTTAAAACTTAATGAGCCTATATATATATATATGTTATATATGTCCAAGCCTATAATTAGTATTCAATCTACCATGAATAGGTAATGAATTAAAAATATAAATTCCATATAATTGAACCATTTAATATTTATTTCCTTTTTCTTAAGCACCCTGTATGTGAATCATGTGCTATATTGAACCTTGACATTTGCTTATCAAACTATATAAATGATAAGAACCATGATGTGTAACCCTATGAGTATTGATTATTTCTTTGTTATACAATATATGTTAACCTTAAGGAAAGAGCTCCTTGACTGATGTGAGTAATACATTATATTGTGTGGACACATGAATCAAGTGTATATTATATGATATGGGGGCATGTTCATAAAAGAACCTATGCCTTGGGTATGCCAAAGGTGCCTCTACTCCAATTATATGATATGAAGGTACGTTCACCAATGAACCTCTGTTTCGGGTATGCTATAAAAAGTCTCTACCCCAACTATATGGGAGCATGCTCATACAAAGAGTCTTTACTTCAGGTATGCTAAAAAGAGCTTCTACCTTAACTTATAAAATGATCTCTGTTAACCCAAATGATGAGATATTATACGATATGAGAACCTTTATCCATTGATACCAAACTAATTGATTATGAAATCCATGAGTTTATGACTCCACTTGACAATGAGACCTATAAGTTTTATAGCCAATTGACCCTAAAGCCTATATGCACACGTTTCATTAAAAACCAAGACTAAATTGAATATATATATTCCGCAAATTCTAAGATTTTATATATGTGAAAATTTATCTAAATACCCAATTTTAATGCTTACAAAAATAGTAAGTTCCAATTGTATATGATTCATTTGATAATATGTTTTACTTAATATTAAAATTTAATTATATATGATTTTTCTTGAACCCTAATATTCCTTTAATATGTATGTATGAATCATCGACTTTAAAACTTAATTGTGTATGATGATATAATTTTAATAAAATCATATTATTTAAAATCTATGTATATTTGCTTTCATTAGAATGCTAAACCTAATTGTCTATATATATATATATCATTGATTTCATAGTTCATTAAATATAATCTATTAGGTAATATGATCCATTTGATATTAAATTAATTATTTAAATGTTTTTATCTTAAAACTTTAATACTCCTATTGTATATAAATTATTGATTTCGAAAACCTATATAAATATGAATATCTAATTTTCAATATATATATATATATATATATATATATATATATATATATATATTTGAATAAATTTATCTAAGTTCTAAGATCTATGTAATTCCAAATGTACTCATATATGATTAATTTGAAATCCGTAAAACCTTATAATTTTAATTACTCATTTGTATATAACCTATGTGGAAGAACTAATATGTATATATATATAAGTCCCATTACTACTAAAATACATATGTTATATTCTAAAGGCATTAAGAACCATAAGTTACTGTATCCATTGTAATTAAGATTAATATACTTCATGATCTACCTATTATCAAGAATATTAGTACCCTATGTGCTATTTGTTACAAGTTTTCCTACGTATTCTATTATATTTGAATCCAAGTAATGAATATGCTTCTTTATTTCCAAAAGCCCATAAATTAAAAATATATATATATATATTCTAAAATATACTTACATATGATCCAATTGAATTTCAAGAAACTTTATAAGACAAAACTTTCATTTATATATGATCCATTTCAAATCTAAAAATTTGTAAGTTCCATTCATATGAAGACTTACATAGTAAGTTCTACTTATATTAACAACCTTATTACCCCACATATTAATGTTTATAAATCTTCATGTGAAGCCTATTTTAATTCATTCCAAGTAATGAATATGTTAAATTCTAAATATGTTAAATTCCAAACGCAATCCTTTATATGTGACATTTCAATAGCCAATGTGATCGTTGTATACCTTATTCCTCAATTATGAGCAATTGCTATACTGTAAAGAATTATGAGCCATTCTTGTGAGTTAGTTTTAAAACTTTCAGCCTTACAAGTATGGTAGTATATTCTTTACTTACTGAGTTTATCTCACTAGTATGTGGTTATTTTTTCAGGTAAGCATCATAGTTAAGCAAGTTGGTACCTCAAGCATCATTCTTCCCTTGAGGACTATCAAGACAACGTAATTATTCTAATTCTTAATAAATGTATTTGTACATATTAAAGTCACTCTAATTGCTCCATGTGTGTAAATGGTTTTATTGTATTTGACATATATGTAATAAGTGTATTAATGATGAGTATAAGACGTAATGAAGATATATGAGTTTTGAATTATGAGATTGAGAATTTATTTAAGTATGAGAAATATTATGTGAGTAAGTATGAGATTGAAAATAGGAGAACTTGATTATTAATTTGATGTAGCGAGGTTAAGATTGGAATTGGAAGTGTTTCTTATTTGTAGGTTGTAATTTTGGGAATTATGGTATAGTTACAGTTGATACCCTGTCGGATTTCCATTGGATTGTTAGCATGTATGGGTTCTACGAGTTGTTAGTGTCCTTATGACTACCCATGCCCTAGGACCGTTGCGACTCAGAAGTTGAGTCGTGACAACTCCTTATACTAGTTAGAAAGTATTATGAAACCAAGTCAAGATTTGATGATTTTTGATATCCCATTGATCTAATCATTCAATAAATTTAGTAGAATCCTCATCATCCTTCCGTGTTGGTTTAGGAAACTCACCAGTCATATAGCGCTAGAGAAGATGACTTTTCAATAAACTGCACATCTCTTGGGATCACAAGTCATAGTTGGTGCCATAAAAAATAACAGTGATAAGTTGTAAAATAAGCTGTGATGTGGGATGGGTATTTTTAGTAGCAGCCATCATTGTGAAAAAAGTACATAATAATGCCAAAAATATGAAAATCGAACTTGAAATTTGAATATAGAGATTGAATTAAGAAAAACTGACCGCAAAAATGAACTCAAAAGGCTCAAAAACTATAGAAATTGATAGAAAATTGCAAAAAAATAGACTAAAACCATGTGAACTGATCGGTTAAAGATGGTTGATCCGGTTAGACTAAAGGAGCTGACCAGAAGGCTTGGGTCGGGTTGGATATGAACGCAGGTTGGAGGGCTTTGCTAACATCACAGACGAAATAATCTAAGTTTCTTGAGGCACGTGAAAGTGCGTGTCAACTCCGATGAGGCTCTAATGAACTGTGTCGTAGTCGTCGGAGAAAGAGGAATATGCTGGTGGGTTTATATTTCGATTATGATACCGGACAGTGATGAAGAATTCTGACAATGATTTTTTTTAATAGCAAAAAAATTCAGATGCCGGAAACCAGCTAGCTAAATCCAAAATTTTTTTAGAGCAGAGGCTCTAATACCATGATACATAAATATAAATGAGAGAGATTGAGAGAATTTTTAATATATTATTATTGTTTGTAAAATATAAGAATGAACCAACATATATATAAAACAAGAATACTAATCAGAAAAGCACTAGGATTCCTAAATATACAACTAATTAAGAATATATATACAACAAGGAATCTACACAATAACAATTCTAATGGGATTTTATGTTAAAGCCTTATTCTTGAAGGATTTTAAGCTCTATATATAAGGCTGTGATACTCAACTTTCAGGCATATTTTCAAGTATTTATAAAAAAAAAAAATAACATTTGTGGTATATTTCATGGTTGTGTAGCCAGTAGTTTTACCTTATTTGTTTTATTTTTTGGTCACTTTGTCCTCTCTTTCCAATATTTGCTTGCCAAATGCACTAATAAAGGGTTATGAGTGTCACACCCCAAAACCTAAAAGTGTGACGGTCCTAACTTATGGGTAGATTTAAAACCACCAAAAACCTGTAAAACCCATTAAACTTAAGAAATCGTGAAAGTAAATAGATACATTGTCCAACATAATAGAAATCTCGACAAATAAACCATCGATTAATACTTGATTCATACATTATCCTTAAACAGAACACGTAGCGCCTAATAATAAGATCATATACATAATGAGAAATTATAATAAGAAAGAAATACATTTAGAAAGCATCGAAGAAGAAGAAATTCGAAGCTCAACCTTCTCTTCCTAAGACCTTTTCGGCTTGATTACCTAAAACTACGAATGAGTGGGTGAACCGTCAACTCAATAAGTTAATAAAATGCACAATGTTTAGGGATCCTTACGAACAGTAACAATCATATAAATAAATAAGTAGGTATAAAAGAATATTAAGCTTCCATAATTAATTCAGTTATAATAGCTGCAAGAAAAATCAATATGTGCCAAGGAAGAACAGACACCAAATGACTATCCATCATGACAAAACAACATCATATCCATTGAAGAAACATGGGCGGGACTGCACCACAAACCCTTTGAGTCTTCGCAACCATCAGGGCAGTAACTTCTCTTTGCTATGTATACTTGGCCGAGTATATGCCTAGGGTAAAAAGGTCATCCCTAAGTAGGACACTGATACTCTGACTCTATCAATTGAGTCACTGAAGCACATGGTATAATGGATTCTCCCCCATTAGTATAGGTGTTCTATCAAGTGTGGCTTAGGTTTGGTATTGGCTCAGTAGGATATCATCAATAACAATCAATTGACCCAATAGCCTCATCATTAGCATAAATCATGGTTCTTTGCACAAATGACTTTTGAAGAGCACATAAACATTATCCTTTACATTAGTTCCAATATCAAACTCATTATTAAGGAGAAAATAAACAGTTTTTAAGAAGAAGACATATGTAATAAGTTTTTCATGAACAATTATGATAGGTTATCATGCATCTTGCATTCTATAACTTACCTTAAAAGAATCTTATTAAATTTCGATCCTTAGACTGTATGACTTAGCAATGTTGGCTTAGTAGATCTCAAATCGAGTCCTGATCTAGTTAACTCTTCTATAAGCAAATCTCTTAGAACTTAAGATTTCTCTTGAAAATCTATAACTTACCAAAAAAGAAAAGATTGGAGTTAGACTTGAGAGAAAAGAAAGAAAAGAGAGAAGAAAAGACATTATATCTCTATACTTTGCGTGTGTCAGTATTTTTAGTTGCTTTAGTACTAAAATAATCCAATAAAATATTCATAAAAATTTCTTAGTAGGAGACACACTGGTTTTGATTGACATGCTATTTGAAAATACAAACGTTTTAGAGTTGACACAATAGTTATAGGTAATCATTACCTCTGTCATTAAGATAACGTATAATCATAGAATTATACATGCCTGGTTTTTCATCTTCGTTCACTTGAGTTCATTTTGCCCCATTCTTTCTCTTCATTTTGCTAATTCTAACTTCGAGCTCATATTCGCCATCGAGCTAGTTGTTACATTCTCCCTTCCTTCGACAAAATTTTTCCTCGAATTTTAAAAGATAAAACTTAAGAATGAAAGAGGTGAGAATACTTAACTTCCATACTTTTTTCAATTTCTTAAGTGCATTCCTCCATTATCTGATTCTGCCAAAGTACCTTCACCATTGGAATCTCCTTGTTCCTTAACTTATAGATTAATCTGTCAATAATTGCCACTGGGACTTCCTAGTAAGTTAAGTCTTGTTTCAATTCCACTGGTTAGTTTCATAGCATATGGGAAGGGTCCAGTACATATTTACAAAGCATAGAAATATGAAACACTGGGTGTACATTATCCAAGTTAGGGGGCAAAGCTACTCGATATGAGACTTCTCCAACATCTTTCCAGTATTTCAAAAAGACCAATATATCTTGGAGATAGCTTGTCTTTCTTACCAAATCTCATGACTCCCTTCATTAGTGAGATTTTCAAAAACACATAATCACCGATAACTAATTGAAGATCTTTTCGCTTCGAGTCAGCGTAGCACTTTTGATGATCGAAGGTAGTTTTCAATTATTCTCTTATTAAAGGCACTTTCTCCTTCACATATCAAATTAATTCAAGTCCTTCAACAAACTTCTCTCCAACTTCATCCCAACAAACCAGAGATCTGCATTTCCTTCCATAGAAGGCTTCATAGGGTGCCATTTTGATCGTAGAGTGATAACTATTGTTGTAGGCTGTAATACCCTAAGTGAACTTAACCTAAGGAAACTAATGATACTACTAGAGTAACATAAATTAGAATACTTATTGGGTTGATAGAAATTTTTCTAATTTTAAATTTCCAACATATGCTAAATTAAATTGGAATTGTCTATGTGTGATCATAAAAGTATATGAATTTATGTATGTTATGAATATGATTAAAACAAATGAAATTAAGATTTTCTTGAAATAGTAAGTTTAAATGAATATAAAATTAAAAGTGCAAAATAGTTATATCGTATTTTGTGTGAAGTAAACTTAGTAAGAATGAACAATTGAGATGTTGGGCTAGAGCCCAACATTCATGGCCGCCCACACTTGAGCAAGCAAAGGGGGAAATTTGATTTTTACTTATAGTAAGAATGTGATAGCAAATTTAGAAGTGAATTAGTGGAATGTGGCACATTCCACTAATATAAAAATTAATATGATTATAAGTTTAATCAAATAAAATCAAATTTTCATCAACACAAAAATGTATATATCTATATGTTAATTATTAAATTAGGTTAATTTCCTAAATAATCTAAAAATACTAGTCATTAGATCATCTCATTTAAATTTTCACCATCCATCCAAGATAGATTTTCTTTGAAAACAAGTTCATAATTCATCTTCCACCACATTTTCTCACCTACCAATTTGAAGAACACATTTTTCCTCTATATTCTAAACACCATTTGGCCACCATCTCAATTCCTCTAAGATTCAAGAATCATTAAGGTAAATTACTATAACCTAGTCTTAAATTTCATTTTAAGTTTAAATATTAGATGATGTTGTTGATTTCTTGAGTTTTCTTTCCCCTTTTTTCTTTATATGTTTCGGCCTAGATAATGATATAGGTGGGAAGGTTTTTTTTGGTTATTTGAATGATTATTTTGATATGGAAGTTTAGAAACAATAGTTTGATTAAGTGAAATCTTAGAAAGACCAACAAAATGAAATCAAAGAAAATTTGGCTTAAGGATTCAGCCTAGGTGGATAAATTGGGATATTATTGGATTTCATGATTTGAATGATGAATTTCACTTCTTAATATGTCAATTGAATAATCCTAAAGTCAATTTGAAAATTGATGAAAAAATCATAAATTTTCCCTTTTCTTATAGTTAGGTAAATTGGGGTTTTTCTATATATAGTAAAGTAAATTCAATTGGTAAAGGAAAAGTGATTAAATTAACTTCATTTGAATTAATGTAACTTCAATTTAGGGAATTGTCACAAGAAATTGGGAAAAACACCCTTGATAGGTTCGGCCTATAGGGATTTTTAAGTAGGAAATGAGTTTTGATGCAATTGATAAGTGAAATGTGCTTAATTAAGACCCAATTGAATGTATGTTGAACCAATTGGAATTTTAAGTAAGAAAATATAATTTTCCCAAATTTGGGTTCAGCCTCTCGAAGGAATTAAGAATTAAGGTTATTAAATTTTAATTGATCAAGGAAATAGACTCATTTAAGTGTTAATTGATTGAATCAATAATCAATTTAAGGAATTAAACATATAAATTGTTTTCCCCAAATTTGGACCTTTGACCTTGATTAGGGTTTTACTATGAAATTTGATTAATTGAAATTAATATATGTATTAGCATAGTTGTATGTTAGTCGTATATTAGAATCATCAATTGAACTCTCGATCTTATGAAATCTATTTCCCCATTGATCAAATTTCGGCCAACATAAGGAATTTTCCTAGTTATTGAATACGATAACTAGACTTAAATACTTACTCGAGTTGCTTATAATGTGTATTATTTGAATGGAAATTCTAAATGAAATTTGTTGATAAACATGGGCGGGATTTACCTTAATGATAGTTAGACTTAATGGCCATATTGTTAAAATAAGATTCGAACTAATGTTACTTGATTGATTTTATTATAATAGACTGATTTGATGAAAGCATGATTGCGTTGGTAGTTAACTAGAGATTAATTTAGGATTTAGAGATGATAAATGCTAGTTAGAGGTCATCGTTCCTAATATGACATGAGTTGATAAATGGATCGTAGAATCTAAAAATAAAGAAAAGGACAAGGAGGACTCTCCCAAGTGCAAGGATCATCCATTCTATCTTTGCTGAATTGTAATTAGGAGCTAAGGAATCAGATGTGAGTATTTAATAATATAGTATTTTATGTAACTTCTTTACCGAGACCACTATAGAATTGAAACATTCATTAATACAAAAATTTATTGAAAACCTACTGTCCCACAACCATAAAATGTTCCATTAATATTTTTTTTTGCTAAGGTCTTCAGTCTATTTCTCGAATAAATGTTCTTGTTCATTGAGTGAACTATGAAAAGAAATCCAATTACTTCATTGGAATTACCAAATTATGAATATCTTGTAATCAAACTGCATGAACATTGATCTCATAAATTCTGTAAAGTAGAAATCCTCATCTGATGTGCGGTACACATTAGATCTTGTACACATGGTAAGCCTGCGGATAGGGCGAGCGTATTTGAACCCTAGCTAGGAAGAGTGGTCCTAGCTATAAGACCTGATCAGTCTTATGCTACTATTTTTATGAGTGAGTAAGGCTTAGGCTGCCACTCTTATTTCACATGTGGGAGACACTCCGTCTCCAAAATTTTGATTTCTGCTAAATAATTATTGTTATTCTGATTCTATTCAAACATGTTACTTTTAATGGTCTCATTCTTTGATTTAATTCCCATAAAGATGTTATTGAAACCCAAGTTATATTCCTAACCGCATTTAATATTATATTATTATTTACTCACTGAGTTAGTCTCATTCCTTAATTGTTAATGTTTTTAAGGTGCTATAGAAGAATCAGCAAGGTAAATCTTAAGTCATGATACTCCGCTTGGGGTTGCCCTACTGCAGTATATAATCTTTTACATTTTATGATCATAATGAGCATGTAACTTAGAAGTCACTAAATTAGAGCTTCATAGTCATTATGGTTTTAGTATTGTTAATATATAAACCTAATAATTGTATAGTTTGTAAATATTTAAAGTCTATGTTATATGGATAATAACAGTATAACTGAAGTATAAGCATTATATTAAATGAATTGAACCAAAAATTGTTAAGTAACAAAACAGTATATGTTAAGTATACTTTTGGTATATTAATAATATACGTGGAGTATATTTTGAGTATCTAATATTGTTATTTAGGCTATAATTATGGGTATTAGTTTATAATTGTATTAGATAATTTAGTATAGCAATAAGGGGTTCTATGAGTATAGATGACTTTATGTCTCCCTATGCCCTAGGATTGTCACACTCCAAAGGTGGAGTGTGACATAAGCGAACTCAATCAATGGTAGATGCTTATCCCAGTTTCCTCCAAAATCTAGTATACACATTCTTAACGTGTCTTCTAAAGTCTGAATGGTCTGCTTAGACGGGCCATCGATTTAGGGATGGAAAGCAGTACTGAAGTCTAATTGAGTGCTTAGAGACTCTTGCAATTTCTGCCAAAATCTAGAGGTGAATTGAGTTCCTCGATCTTAGATAATCAAAATCAAAACACCGTGAAGCTTCACTATTTTATCAAGATACAATTGGGCATATTGAGAGGCTGAATATGTAGTCTTTACTGATGGAAAATGGGCTTACTTTGTTAATCGGTCTATAATTACCCATATTGAGTCATATCTATTCAAAGTCTTTGGTAATCCTACCACAAAATTCATGGTAATCCGTTCCCATTTCCACTCTGGTATAGGTAATCATTGAAGTAGTCTCGAGGGTCTTTGGTGCTCAAACTTTACTTGTTGACAAGTCAAGCATTTTGCCACAAATTTAGCTACATCTTTCTTCATTCCACTCCACCAATACATGCCTCTAATATCTCGCGTAATGTGCTTCCTTTATTATATGTTCTCTTAAGTTATCCACAACAGAGACACATAGCCTCAACCCATGTCGTAAGAAATCCCTTTAGAATAATAAATCCATGGGTTTTCTCAGCTTTGACATCCCTCTTCAGTTTCACTAGTTTAGGATCCTTATCTTGAACTTCTTTAATTTGATCAAATAAGAGGGGTCTAATATGAAGTTGTGCCAAAAGTACTCCTAATTTTGATACTTCAAATAGAACACTTAAATCATAGAGGCTTCGCATTTCCTTCGCTAAGGGCCTCTTCCAAACTATGATATGAGCTAAAGCTCCAGATGACTTTCTGCTCAAAGCGTCTGCCACCACATTTGCCTTCCCTGGGTGATATAGGATATCACAATCATAATCTTTGAGAAATTTCATCCATCTCCGTTGTCTAAGGTTCAGATTCCTTTGATGAAAGATATACTTCAAACTTTTATGGTCAGTGTAAATCTTGCACCTCTCCCTATATAGATAATGTCTTTATATTTTCAAGGCGAATACTATTGCTGCCATTTCTAAATCATGAATTGGGTAATCCAGTTCATGCTTCCTTAACTATCTTGAAGCATAAGCAATTACTCTACCATTCTACATCAATACACATTTGAGTCCCACTCGTGAGGCATCGCAATAAACTACTAATTTTCCTTCACCAAATGGTAACGCCAATATAGGAGCTGAAATGAGACATGTTTTGAGCTTTTGACAACTCTCCTCACATTCCTTTGACCACTGAAATTTTACTTGTTTCTGAGTGAGTTTGGTCAAAGGGGCTGCTATGCTCGAAAATCCTTTTACAAATCTCCTATAATATCCTGCTAGACCCAAAAAACTTCTTATTTCTGTCACACTAATGGGGCAGGGCCAATCCAAAATGGCTTCTATCTTCTTCAGATTCACTTGGAATCCTTCTTTATTAATTACATACCCCAAGAAATTAACACTATCGAGCTAAAACTCACACTTGGAATACTTGGCATACAGCTGGTGCTCTCAAAGTTTGCAAAAACCAAGCAAAGATGTTCCTTATGTTCTTCCTTGTCTTTTGAATACACCAGAATATCATCTATAAACACAATGACAAACTTGTCCAAAAAAGATTTGAACACTCTATTCATTAAATCCATGAAAGTAGCTGGTGCATTGGTCAATCTAAAGGGTAGCACTAAGAATTCATAGTGCCCATATCTGGTTTGAAAAGTTGTATTGGATACACCTTCCTCCCTAATCCTCAATTGGTGGTAGCTTGATCTCAAATCTATCTTGAAGAAATGGCTCACTCCTTGTAGCTGATCAAACAAATCATCAGCCTGCGGAAAGGGATACTTATTCTGAACTATTACCTTGTTAAGCTATATGTAATCAATACAGAGTCTCATTGATCCATCATTTTTCTTTACAAACAGAATGGGTGCTCCCCACGGCGAGCTACTGGGACGAATGAATCCTTTATCAAATAGTTCTTGCAATTGCTTTTTTAATTCCTTTAACTCAATTGGAGCCATTGGATAAGGTGGCATGGAGATAAGATTCATCCCTATTAGTACCTTGATAATGAACTCAATCTCTCTTTCTAGTGGTAGTCTTGGGAGCTCATTAGAAAATGTGTCGGGATATTCATTCACAATTGGAATATGTTCTAATCTTCTCATTTCGTACTTGGTATCCTTGACGTAAGCTAGATATCCTCGACATCCTCTTTGTATTAGTCTCCTCGCCCCGATGGCGGATATCAAATTATAAGGTACTTCACTCCTTTCTACCTGATTTTCAAACTCATCCCCCGAAGGTGGTTTAAATAATATCTTCTTTCCTCGACAATCTATAGAAGCATAATACTTGGATAGCCACTCCATACCCAAGATAACATCAAATTCTAATATGGATAATTCTACCAAATCTACCTTGAGTTCTCTACACATATACTTACTGTACATGGAGAAAAGACATTTTGAACTTCAACTTCTCTTTTTAATGGTGTAGATACTATTAATGGGTTCCTTAATAGTTTACTTGTAATAGGTAATTTCTTTGTAAAATGAGAAGATACAAAAGAATGGATCGTTCCAAAATCAAACAACACTTTAGCATTAACAGTTTGAATAGAGAGAGTATCTGGCACAACTACATTCGAGGCTTGTGCCTCTTGTTAAATTAGAGCGAATACTCTCCCTTGTTCTCATCCCATAGGAACTTTCTAAGAAGTTTGACATACCCTTTTGCCAACTTCATTACCTTTTCCATTACTTCCTCGTCCAACTTAAACTCTGCTGGTTCCACCTCTCTCTATTTGGACCATAGATTGGGAAGCTTGGTTCATTCTTGTTCAACTACTGTAGGGTTTGCGTCATAAAAGGTAATAATAACCTAGCATGAATTGAATTATTGTGTTGAAAGCAGTAATTCTCACATTCGCACTAGTTGGATGAATTAAGCAATCAACAAATAGTCTATGAATGGTGGTCAAGTCTAAAATTAGGGTTTTACTAATCATCCCAGCTAATCACCCCAAAAATTAAAAGCCTCGATTCTTGCAGAGGATGGTTCTTTCCTATCACACATTGCAACAAGAAAGTCAATAACTCAAGCCAATCACATTCTATCAAAACAGAGGCACCAAGCTCAGAAACTATATAATTTATCTTTGTAATTACAAGTTTCATAGTTTCTCGGGAAAGGGACTCGACTACAGTGGATTGAATCAACTCAATGACCTCATAATACAGAAACCAGTCATCTATGGCAATGAGGTACCTACAGAGGAGGATAACACACAAAGCTTAAATGGGAAGTGTGGAAGATGAGAGAAGATTAGTAAGTCCCAAAAGGTGCAAGTATAGGTGAGCTTGATGGAGAGGTTGAAGAGTGTCTCGGCCATGATTTCAACCTCTTTAAGCAAGCTTACCTGTACTCGCACCTTCTAGACTTGTTGATCTTCTCTCATCTTCCATACTTCCCATTCGAGCTATGTTCGATATCCTCCTTTGTAGGCATCTTACTACCAAGGATGATTGGTTTCTGTCTTATGAGGTCACTAAGTTGATTCAATCTACTGTTAAGAAGGTGCTAGTCGAGTCTCTTTCCCAAGAAACTATGAAACTTGTAATTACAAAGATAAATGATACAGTTTCTGAGCTTGGTGCCTTTGTTTTAACAGAATGTGATTGGCTTGAGTTGTTGACTTTCTTGTTGCAATGTGTGATAGGAAAGAACCATCCTTTGCAAGAATCGAGGCTTTTAATTTTGGGGGCAATTGGCTAGAATGATTAATAAAATCTTGATTTTAGGCCTGACCAACATTCATAAACTGTTTATTGATTGCTTAACTCATCCAACTAGTGCGGATTTGAGAATTGCTCCTTTCAAAGCAATAATTCAATTCATGAAATATTTTACAATAGTTTCCAAGTGAGTCCCGTCAAGGAGGATCGAATTGGCTGCCATAGAATACCTATCAACAAAATAAGTGGACCACCTCATCTCTTCTCTCTTGCTCAACCTTTCTGAATCATTCACAAAAAACAATAAAGCGATTAACGCTTATCGAAATTAAATTGAGTTCCTCATAATGGACTAAAATGCGAATAAAATATCATCTAAAGAGAAAGGTATGGAATTTAATACAAATACGTTTTTTAGTTATACGCCGTATTCAAGCCAGGAATTGAGTAACGTATACCCTATTGAAAAGCAATTCGATGAATGAATCAATTTCGCTAAAAAGTGCAAAAGGTCACTAGAGAAGTATTAGAGTTCGGAGAAGATGCTTGGGAAAATGGGAAATGGATGAAAAAAAAAATCCACTTATTGAGATTGGGCTTTGGATGTTTTGATTTGCGGCTTTGAATGCAAAGTGTTTAGTTTAAGTTTTGTGAATTAGGGTTAGGAAATATCATTTCTTATATGTGGTATATATTTTATTTGTATAAAAATACAAATACATGTATAAGATATAGTATATATACTTTATATTAGAAACTAAAAATTATATATAAATTAGATATAATTGGTACGGGTATCGGGTATTAGGTTCCAATATGAATTTGGTTCGGTTCTCGGCACGGAGATAAATGTATCCTCGATCTCATCCCAATACATGTACAACACTACAATTCGGTTCAGGGATTTGTCTCTAGAATTTTCTTCCCCCGTTTATTTTTCGATTCGGGGATTCGAGTCATGTCGGGATTCCTACGTCTCGTGATCACCCCTATTGCCAACAAGTAATTACCATTAGCCATTCTCATCTCCTCCAATTTTCCTATAGAGTTTGATGTTCTACAGGGGTTGCCCCCACTGACCCATGGAAATCCTTTAGTATATATGAGTGGGTGATAATTTTACTCCCATTAAAATTATTAATTTTTCTCCCATTAAATATGTTAATTGTCTTATAATATTTTTAATTTATTATATTTAATTTGAATTAAAATATAAATGATCATTAAAGAAGTTAGATAAAAGAAATAGAATTAACACTTAGATTTAGTACACTTATTTATAGTATAAATCTTTTAACTATATTATATATTTTTGTCAAATTTTTTTTGAATATTAACAAAAAATATATATATATATATATATATATATATATATATATATATATATATATGTGCGCTCGTGCACTGCACTGCATTACCCACTGACTAAATTTTTTGAATCCGCCTATGTCTGCATCAATTATTGCTTTAGTTATGATATTCATAGATACTTATGTCAAATCACCTCATATATTTAATTATTTAATTTCTAACACTGAATTTTATTATTGAGTGAATTATCAATGAATTTGA
>CATKHJ010211570.1:0-14487 GCA_949750685.1 Vernicia montana | reverse complement strand
TATAATTACTCTATTATTTAGAATATCAATTTGTAGAATTTATATTTTTTTAGGTAAACTAAAATTAATGCAAATAATTGAGAATTAATTTAAAATATTATTTAAGGCCTAGGATTTAGAGTTCATCAATTGATTACCTATAATATCTTTATATTCTCTAGATTGGGTTATTTTTGTTGGAATTAATGATTAGATTTTCCTAAGTTAAATGGTGTTCTTTCTCAAGATACATCACAGGTATTCATGTTAATCTTATGTCTACTCTCGTGATCACAAGTAATTAACACAAACCCATTAAGCATTATGAAAATCTATTTAACAATCACAAAAGAGTATTCTTATTTCTAAGCAATACATATCCTAGGTCAATTATCTTAATGAACTAATATTGTGTTTTCACTCTCGCTACTTCACACAATATCTTAATTCATGCAATTAATGGCCAATTAATTTCAAGCATTAAACCCTAAGATAAAAAGACTAATTCCAACAATCAAACCCAATCAATTAAATATAAATAATCATAGGCAAATCAAAAGATTACATATAAATCATAGAGTAAAAATTTAGTTACTCATAGTTAAGAAGAAAGAAACAACTAAATTAACATTCAATCTAATAGAAAACATAATAAACAACTTATTATTGAATTGAATAATAAAAGTTTAGAAAGAACTCTTTTTGGGATATAGTCTTTGGCGTACACGAGCTTCAAAACTTCTATTCTTGATCAAAATGAAAATAAAAAGTAATGAAACTAAGAAAATATAAATCTTTATATCTATTTGTTTATGTGATTGAATGATGATTTGAAGGAGGAGTGGTAATGCCTATTTATAGGCAATTTCCATCTTCTTTTTCCACCATCTTGCATTATTTCCTACATCATTATTAATATGACATCATTGCCTGCATCATTAATATTATGACATCATTGCCTGCATCATTAATGTCATTTTGATCTACAAAATAAAATAAAATAAAATACTAAAAATATTTTATAATTTATTTATAAATTGTTTGAATTATTTATTTCTCAAACTAAGTAATAATATTATTAAATTCTCAAGAACTGAACCAAAATTTGAGTTTAAACAGGTAAAATAACTTTAAGAAAATATAGTTATTACCTATAAGGGAACCAATCAAGTTAAGGAGTCTAAAATTAATCTCCTTTTGGGAGAATATGAAATGTTCCAAATGAAACCCAATGAGACTGTTTTTGAGATGAATACCAAGTTCACTAATATAGTGAACAAGCTTAGATCTCTTGGCAAACACTTCACTAAAGCTGAGCAAGTTAAGAAGCTATTAAGATCACTGCCTAAAGTTTGGGAATCTAAAGTCACTGTGTTAATGGAAGCAAAAGACTTTAGTGTCTACACCTATAATGATCTTATTGGATCTCTCCTTAATCATGAAATGATGATCTCACAACGATAATTAGATAAGAAGCCAAAATCAGATGACAAGAAGAAGAAAAGGATCACCCTTCTAGTAGACTCAAGTGACTATAGCTCTAGCATTTATGAAGATGAAGAAATGGCTGCTTTGGCAAAGAAGATGAAGAGATTCTTCAAGAAAGGTGGAAGGAAAGCTGGAAGACCACCTTATCTAAAATGGAGAATGATAAAAAGGAGAAGTCTGGTGTGGTTTTCTATGAATGTAACAAACCTGGACACATTAAGCCCAACTTTCCATTGCTGAAAAAGAAGAAAAAGAAAGGCAAAGCTACTATAGCAACTTGGAGTGGAAATGAAGCGTCGTCATCAGAAGAAGGAGAAAAATTAGACAAGGAAGAAGTAGCTAACCCATCTCTAATGGCCAAGATAGACTACCAGAAAGAGACAAAGCCAGAATAAAAAATCTAAAAGGAGGTAAATCTATCTGATCCAATTAACCTTGATGAGAATGAAATATATGATGCCTTTGTCGAAATATATAAAAAACATAAAAGCATGAAAAAGAAATACTTGAGGTTAAAGTCAAATTGTAATGATCTTGTTGTAAAGAATATTTCCTCGCACGTGGAAAACATGAAAAATAAATTCTTACTTGCAAAAATTGAGCAAATCAGTCAAGACTTATCAAATGAAATTAAAAATAATGACCAGATGTTTGAGTCGAATGAAATCTTGAATTATGAAAATGAAAAGCAAAAGGAGATGTTGAGTCTAAACAACTCAATCATTTTTAGAATGGAATTTGAAAAATCTAATTTGACAAGATGCATTGATCAATTGAGAAAAAAGTTAAATGCTAAATCATCTACTGCACATTTTAGGAATGCGTCTAGCCACACTAAGTCATCTAATGTTGAAATTGGATCATTTTCAATTCAAATTGCTAATTTCTTACATTGTAACAAATCTGATCATGCTTCTAAATATTGTACTCATAAGAAAAAGGTTCATGCACACATTAGATTAAGACATACCTCTGTTAACCCTAAAGGACCCAATCTTGGTTGGGTACCTTAATCTAAATAGTCCATGCAGGTATGTCTAAGGAGCAAGCAGGGATTAGACAACTGGTATATTGACAACGCTTGCTCTAGGCATATGACTGGGAATCGCTCCAAGTTCTTAAGTCTTAAAGAAACTAATGAAGGATTTGTAAAGTATAGGGATAAGAGTCAAGGTAAAATCATTGGCAAAGGTATAGTCAATTCAGAACCACTTGTTGAAGATGTTTCACTTGTAGAAGGGCTGAAGTACAATATGCTAAGTGTTAGTCAACCATGCGACAAAAAAAAAAAAGAGTAATCTTTAAGTCCACTCACTGTGAGGTACAATCTATCCTTGATAATTATACTTTGTTTGTTGGACCAAGCGTAAGTAATGTTTATATGGTTGACTTGAACAAATTCAGGTTAAATGAAAAATGTCTAATTTCAATAGAGAAAAATAGTTGTCTTTGGCATAGATATCTAGGTCATGCCAATATACATCTAATCTTTAAACTGTCAAAGAAATATTTAGTGTCTGATTTACCTAAGCTAAAATTTGAAAAAGATCATATTTGTGATGCATGTCAAAAGGGTAAACAAACTAAATCTTCATTTAATCCTAAGGCTATTGTTTCAATGACTAGGCCTCTAAAGCTACTGCATTTAGATCTGTTTGGGTCTATTACACTTAGAAGCCTTAGAGGTAAGAGTTATGCATTTGTTATTGTGGAGGATTTCTCTAGATTTATATGGGTCGTGTTTTTATCTTCAAAAAAATGATGCATGTGAATCTTTTGTTAATTTTTGTAAGAAAATGCAAAATCAAAATGGCCATACCATCACTTTAATTAAAAGTGACCATGGTAGGGAATTTGAGAACAAAAACTTTGAAATATTTTGCAATGACTATGGAATCACCCATAACTTCTCTGCCATTAGAACGCCACAACATAATGGGGTAGTTGAAAGAAAGAACTTGACTATAAAAGAGATGGTTAGAACAATGCTGAATGAAAGAAATCTGCCTAAGTACTTTTGGGCAGAGGCTATTAATACAGCCAACTATATCTTGAATAGAGTGCTAATAAGTCCTATCTTAGGAAAAACCTCTTATGAGTTATGGAAAGTTAGAAAGCCCAATCTATCACACTTTCATGCCTTTGGATGCAAATGTTTTATATTGAAAAACAAGAAAGATTTTATTAGAAAGTTCGATTCAAAATCATATGAGGGTATCTTTCTTGGTTACTCAACTAATAGTAAGGCATATAGAGTATTTAACAAAAGAATTCTTCTTGTAGAAGAATCTATGCATGTTATATTTGATGAATCTAACTATGATCTGTAAGAAAAAGAAAGAAATCATACATCATATGAGGAACTCAACAAAGAAGATGAAATAGATGAGAACAATGCAGAAGATAGTGATGAAAGATTATTAGACTCTGAACAATTAGATGACCAATATGATCATAATGCTAATCTGCCTAAAGACTGGAAGTTCCACAAAGATCATCCTAAAAATTTGACAATCATTTGTCTACAATGTGAGTTTTTTTTGTGATTTTTTCTTTTTTTTTGTTTTTGTTTCTTTTGCTTATTGGAAGTTTTTTTATAGTTTCTTTTTATCTACAGGGATGAGATTCACAGCTTATTATTAGAGGTTCTTGATCAGAGTCGTGTTTCTCCGAGTACACCTGAACTTTATAGTGATCCTATTAAACTTTACAGCTTTTTATTATTTCTTTTTGTCTACATGGACAAAGCTTGTTATTGGTGGTTCTTGATCAAAGTGGAGTTTGCCATATTATGCTTAAACTTTACCATGATCCACCTAAAACAATAACAAACTTACCCAGATTTAGCAACACCAATCGTTGACTCAATTACCTTGAGCCACAGTAGCAAATTTCTTGGCATTATGTCTTTATTGGAACCACGGTAAAGTTCAAGCGTAATCTGGACAACTCTACTCTGATTAAGAACCTCCAATAACAAGTTGACAAATAGAAACAATAAAAAAAACCTCCAATCAGTAAACGAAACAAAAACAACAAAAATAAAAAATCACATTAGACATATTATGCTTGAACTTTACTGTGATCCAACCAAAACATTAATAAACTTACCCAGATTCAGCAAAACCAACCGGAGACGCAGTTACCTTCCACCACAGTAGCAAATTTCTAGGAATTCTATCTTTATTGGTATCACGGTAAAGTTCAAGTGTAATCTTGCAAATTCCACTCTGATCAAGAACCTCCAATAACAAGATGTGAATATCATCCCTATAGAAAAAAGAAACAATAAAAAGACCTCCAATCAATAAACAAAAAAACAACAAAAACAAATTAAAGAAAAAATACATTATTAAATGATTGGAGTTTTTTTTTTTATTGTTTCCTTTTATCTACACGGATGAGATTCACAGCTTGTTATTGGAGGTTCTTGATCAGAGTGAAGTTTACCATATTACACTTGAACTTTATCATGATCCCAATGAAGACAGAATGTCAAGAAATTTGCTATTGTTGCGCAAGGTAACTGCATTACCGATTGGTTTTGCTGAATCTAGGTAAGTTTATTAATATTTTGTGTGGATCACAGTAAAGTTCATGCGTAATTTGAAAAACTGTACTATGATCAAGAACCTCCAATAGCAAACTATGAATCACATCCTTGTAGATAAAAAGAAACGATAAAAAACCTTTAGTTAGTAATAGAGACAGAAACAATAAAAGGAAAAAAATCACATTATTAAAACAAAAGCAATAAAAAGAAAAGAAATCATATTATTAACATTTAATAATGTGATTTTTTTATTGTTTCTGTCTCTTTTACTGATTTTAGTTTTTTGTCAACAGGGATGAGATTAACAGCTTTTTATTAGAGGTTCTTGATCATAGTAGAGTTTGCCAGATTATACTTAAACTTTACCGTGATACGAAGTTTATGCTAGATATGAAGTTTATACTGGGGATGAATTAATGAATAAATACATATTAGAAAAATAAAAAAGATTAAATAAACACAATAATTTTTTTTTATGGTTTAATACAGTTAGGCTGATTTGTAGCTCTATACATGTACGAGCTTTTTTTTTTTTTTTTTTTTTTTCATTTATGTGCTAATCTTCCTTTTAATCCAAAAGGTAACATGTGATATTTTATGTTGTGTGTGCATCATCAGTGCATGTCCATTGAGAAACTTGTGAATTAACCCAGGGTTAGTAGCAAAAGAAACTTTGATGATTTTGCATCTTCATCTAATAATGATGTTGAAGAACTCAAGAATTTAGTAGTGGTGTACTATGGTAATTAGGGAGTAGATAACATAAAAAAAAATATATATATATATTGATTTGGTTACGGGATGAATAAAGAGAAGTTCTATTTGTGCTTAAGTAGCATGAAAAAAAATTGACAATCATGTGTCTACAATGTGAGTTTTTTTGTATTATTTCTTTTATAATTTATGTTTCTTTTTCTTATTGGAAGTTTTTTATTGTTTCTTTTTATCTACATGGATGAGATTTACAGTTTATTATTAGAGGTTCTTGATATGAGTCGTGTTTCTCCGAGTACTCCTTAACTTTATAGCAATCCTATTTAACTTTACAACTTTTTATTGTTTCTTTTTGTCTACATGGACAAAGCTTGTTATTGGTGGTTCTTGATAAGAGTGGAGTTTGCCATATTATGCTTAAACTTTACCATGATCCACCCAAAACATTATCAAATTTACCCAGATTCAACAATACCAATCGATGACTCAGTTACCTTACACCACAATTGCAAATTTCTTGGTATTCTATCTTCATTGGAATCACGGTAAAGTTCAAGCGTAATCTGGCCAACTCCAATTTGACTAAGAACCTCTAGTAACAAGTTGTTAATCTAATCCCTTTAGACAAAAAGAAACAATAAAAAAAATTCCAATCAGTAAAAGAAACAAAAAACAATAAAAAGAAAAAATGACATTAGCCAAATTACTCTTGAACTTTAGCATGATCCAACCAAAACATTAATAAACTTACCCAGATTCAGCAAAACCAACCAGAGATGTAGTTACCTTGCACAACAGTAGTAAATTTCTTGGAATTTTGCCTTCATTGGGATCACGGTAAAGTTCAAGTGTAATCTTGCAAACTCCACTATGATTAAGAACCTCCAATAATAAGGTGTGAATCTCATCCTTATAGGAAAAAAAAAAAAAGAAACAATAAAAGACCTCCAATCAGTAAAAAAAAATAAAAAGAAAAAATCACATTATTAAATGATTGTAGGTTTTTTAAATTGTTTCTTTTTGTCTACACGAATGAGATTCACAGCTTGTTATTAGAGGTTCTTGATCAGAGTTGAGTTTACCATATTATGCTTGAACTTTATCGTGATCCCAATAAAGACAGAATTTAAAGAAATTTGTTACTATGGCGCAACAATAGAAAGAAAAAATACATTATTTAATGATTGTAGGGTTTTGTTATCATTTCTTTTTATCTACACGGATGAGATTCACAGCTTGTAATTGGAGGTTCTTGATTAGAATGGAGTTTACCATATTATGCTTGAACTTTATCGTGATCCCAGTAAAGACAAAATTTAAAGAAATTTGTTACTATGGAGTAAGGTAACTGCATTACCGGTTTGTTTTGCTGAATTTGGGTATGTTTATTAATATTTTGGGTGGATAATGGTATAGTTCAAGTATAATATGGAAAAATCCACTATGATCAAGAACTTCCAATAACAAGCTGTTAATAACATCCTATGAGGCCTCGCCTGAGCACCGGTCCAATCCTCTAAAAGGAATCAAAGTGCTCTTCAGGAGAAACTCCACGATTGGAATTCGCTATAAGATTAAAAAATTGTGTTTTGCAATTTGTCATTTGTAAAAGGAATCGTCACTTCAATTTTATTTGTTTTAATTAGGAAAATTAAAGGAAAACCCAAACTAAATTGATTCCAATTTATTTAACTCATCCCATTGGAAAAGCACTAGTCTGCGAGTGACCAAAGAGGGCTCAGGGATCAGGTTTTGGTAATTAACAATTTAACGAAAAAGTCATTTTCTTTAGTTTGGCTAAGGTGCAAAATAACTTTTATATAAAAGAAGGTGATTTTTGTATATGCATGAACAGGAATACAAATGATAAATGAAACAGTTATAAATGATGCAAAAATTATATGAATGATAGTTATAGAGAAATAAAAAGAAATAAATCCTACTTAAATAAAAAAAAATAAGATGAAGATGATATTTTCTCTAGCCCTTATATGTACTAGGAAAAGCATATATTCCCCAGCTAATTTAATAGAAAAATAAAGAACATATAAGGCAATAAAAAAAAAGACAAATAAAATATGAAAGCAATTAATAAAAGAAAGATAAAATAGGAAGGGAAAAATATTATTAAAAATATTTTGGAGTTGATGCCTTAAAGGTTGGCATGCCTGCGTATCCCATTGAATAAGAATCAAAGCCCACGCAGTTCTTTCTTCTTGCGAAGGAGGAGTTTTGACAAAAGAGGTTGATTTAGTTTATTAATTTAATTCAGACTTTAAATTAATAAATTTTAAATTTTTTCAGTTTTAGACCTAACGAAAGGTGTAGGAGGATGAATTCTAGATCTGAATTTAAAATTTCAAAATGAAAAAGAAGAAATGAATTTTACCTTTGCTTTTCTTGGCTTTCTCACGAATGGGATAAGCTTAACTAAGGATCTGAGCTCCACTTTGGATTAAGAACTCCAAAATTGGACTTTAAACAAAAAAATTAGCTAAACAAAGCAAATAATAACAAATTAAAATCAAGTATTTTTGGTATTTTCCCCCTCTCTCCCCTTAACTGTTAGAAGTGGAGGAGTATTTATAGAGGAAAGAAGGCTCGAAAGCGATCGGCGGCACGCCGCGCTCCTTAGCAACATGCATGCGGTGCCGCGCGCATTAGCGACACGCATGTGGTGCCGTGTGCCCTGTCGGCACGCTTATGGTGCTGCTCGTTTGGGCGGTATACTTCTAATGTTGCCCGAACCAATTCAGGTCTGGTTTAGTTTTCTATCAGGATCAACTCGATTTTGCACTGTTTTGGTTGGTTTTGGCTCGTTTCTTATCTGATTTGGGCTCGATTTGATTCAATGGGTTCGTAATTGATAACCAGTCGTCTGGGGGTGTAATTTTGAGGGCTCATAGTTGCCACCTCATCAGAATTATATTGTCTGTAAGACGATTTTGATGATAGTGAACTTGGGAAATAGGGATGGAGTAAGGAACCAAAGGGATGCTCTGGAATGAAAGAGATATTCCCAGTCTGCTTGGGTAAAAGATCCTAAGGCTATCCTAGGATGGTTTGATTTTGAAGTTGTTTCTTTATGGATTCAGGAGTTTGGATTGATGATTCGTCTTATTTCAGGAGCTCTGATTACTAATTTATTTAGTGTGAAATGCATCTGACTATGCAAAAAATTATGAATTGGATACCTTGAACATGTGAAGGGTAAATTTGGTATAAGAGTGTTGATCTTTGTAAAGGAGGGTGCCCCCATTTTGGAAGGATAAGGGATAATGGCTTAGTTGTTCGTCCCTAGAAGGAAGTCAATGCTAGGTCAGGTATGGTCTAGGAGGTTATTGCTTGGAAGGCTCAGTCAGGTGTGGCCTGAAAAGGTTATTTTGGAAGGCTGGGTCAGGTTTTTCCTTGGAGGAGGTTATTGCTTGGAATGCTCGGTAAGGTGTGGCCTGGAAGGTTATCTTGGAAGGCTGGGTAAGGTTTTGCCTTGGAGAAAGATTAGGTGGGAAGGTTCATTCAAGTGTGGCCTGGAAAGTTATCTTGGAAGGCTAGGTCAGATTTTGCCTTGGAAGAGATTAGGTGGGAAGGTTCAATCAGGTATGGCCTTTTCAAAGGTAAAAATTATGGGTTGTCTGTTTGTGACTTATCTGTTAAGAGTATGCTTCTAGACATGAATTTTGGAGGTGTTTTTGACTAGTTGACTTGCCACTTGATTTTGCTTGTCCAAAGGAGTTTTAGGGATGATATGATTTGCTTGGGATGGGCTTTGACTGGTTCCATTTTTTAATCAACTTGAGGATGATAGGCCTTGGGAGTCATGGCTCGACTTTGGCTTTACTAAGAAAAATGGGCTATAAGGATCATGAGTCCTGAGAGACATGGGATTTTGGTGGGTTTGGCCCTTGGAAGATGAGATTTTACCAAGGACACTTGGGATTAAAAGGATGATAGGTTGGACCTTTTGAAAAGTGTTAGGGAGGTTGTATGAATTTGCTTTTGTAGCATGATTTATGGAGAAGATAAGCACACCTATCTTATTGTTTGAGATTGTATAGACTTTTAGAGTGACAGGACTCTTGGGGAGACACTGGATTGATTTGGATGACGACTAAGAAGACGTGCTCTTTGGATGAATGGTAGGAGCTGTTTAGCTTTTTAAGCTAAAAGACTTAACAGACAGCTTGAAAGATATACCCTTAATGAATGATAAGGGCTACTTAGCTGCTTGAGCTAAAAAATGTGATGAATGACAGGAAGGATATGCCCTTATTAAATGATAAGGGCAACATGACGGATGAATAAAAAAAGATATGGAGGACATGCTTATGACGAATTGACAGAAGACGATTCAGAAGGCGTGCCCTTTAATGAGGGATCAGTCGAAGGATGATGACTTAAGAAGATACGATCTTAATGTGGGATAAGGGCATAAGGACATAATGATTTGACCAGGATGACTCTTTTTTTTTTAGCTCTAACTTTTGCCCGAGTCTCCTTTTCGGGTTTTCAAATCGACGAGCTTGCTCTAATTTCTGCCTAAGCCACCCTTTTGGGTTTTCAACTTAGCAAGCTAATCAATGAATTTTGGCATTTAAAGATTATTCCACCATGATTTGGGCTGTTGTTTTCCTTCATTTTGGGGCTCTAACCTTTGTCTAGACTATTCCATTGAGTTCTTAGCCTAGAGAGAAACTTTGTGGGGATATCAGGTCCATTTTAAAATTGCCCTTTGTTGAGGTGTTATGTTTGATTACCTAAAAATGCAATGGGTAACTTTATTGGATTGCCTTTAGCTTTGATTTCTCCAACTAAATAGATCACCACTTGGTGCTCTTTATTGACTATCCTTTGGTTAGGAGCTGGTGAGGCGGCTGCTGATGCGGGCACAAGAATATCTCAAGTTTCGAATTTTCCAAATCATGGTAGATTTCATGCTGAAATGCAAATGCTTTCCAAAATTCATTGATTTATTATTATTATTATTATTATTATTATTATTATTATTATTATTATTATTATTATTATTATAATATAAATTTTTTTCTTTTGTTTTTGAGACGCAACTATTTTAGACTTAAACAAGAAATAGAAAAATGCACAAATAACATAAGTGTTTTATTGCAAAAGGAGAAGATATAAAAGAATACACAAATGATAGACTCAGACTCGAACTTAGACTTTGAACATGGACTCAGACTCAAATTTTGGATTTGGACTTGGACTCAATTTTAGACAGGTCAGATTAGCTGAGCTTGAGCTCCTCTGTAATATACTACTTAGGTAGAGATGAGGTGAGGTGAGGTGGGGTCTATTTTCCACTTCGGTGAAGATGCATGGATCATAGTGAAGGATTCGGCTTAAAAGGGAAGGTGGAATCGAGGCATGTCTGTCTTAGCCTTAAAAGGTCATAGGGTTCAAATTCTTCATCACTATTCAAATCGGTGGTGGAGAATTCAGGTTGAAATTATTTGCTTTTGATGCAATCTTCAACCTTTGATGCAGTTGCAACCAAAGCTTTGAAGGTGGGCAAGTATTGGGTTAGCAGATGGACTTGGTAGGCTAGAAGTAGGTTCTTGACAAGGATGTTCATCTGTTCTTGTTCGGTTGGTATGTTTACCATTTGAGCAGTTTTAGCCCTCCACCTTGTAAGGAACATGGAGAAGGATTCATTTGGAAGTTGTTTGGTGGTTTCCAAGTCACGTCTAGTGACATCCACTCCACTATTGTAATGATATCACTTGACAAAAGCATGACAGATATCATCCCATGTCCTTTTATGGCTATTGTCTAGTGAAAGAAACCATCTCATGAAAACACCAATTATTGATTGTTGGAAAAGTTATTCAAAAAAGACCATTGTTAAGTCTCAAAGGCTGCATTGCCCCCACATATATCATCAAATAAGTCTTAGGGCAAGTAGTTCCATCAAATTTCTCAAGTTTAGGCATTTGGAATTTAGGTGGAAGTTTAGCATCAGGGAACAAGGCTAAGTTGTCCACATCAATTAGGTCATTGCTGTGCTTTAAGGATTTAATGGCTTTCTCCATTGCATTAAGTTTCTCCATAAGCATATTGGTGTCTAGATGAAAGGACACTTCCCTACCTTGAAAATGATTCAAGGGAAATGAAGGGTTAAAGTGGATGAAGGTGATTGGCACAGAGGTAGTGTAGGCAGGGATTTGGACTGGATTAGGATTAGCTCAGTTCAGATTTGGGGTGATCTAGTCCAAATATGGGTTTGGGTTAATTAGGTTGAGGCTAGCTTGATTAACCATGGCCTGCACTTCTTTGATGATAGAATGTCTTTATTCCTCAAATTGGGCTTGTTGAGCATTCATAATTGCTTGAAAATTCTCCTCTTGTTTCTTAAGGAGACTGGTCATGAGTGTGGTCAAGGCAGCCATGTCAATTGGGTTAGCCATTGGTATCTTTAAGCAAAATCAAAAGAAACCCAGCGAGTGGTGGGTGAGGATATGGAAAGATGATGAGAGTAAGAGTATACAGACTCTGGGGGAAAAGGATCCCTTATGGTGTTATAGGCCAAATAGTATTGGGCTTTGAGTATGATGGACCAAAGGTATTAGCTTTAGGGATTTGCCAAGGTCTTAGGCTTAGGATTGCATGTTGTGCCAAAGGTATTGGGCTTTGAGATTTCCTAAGGTAGGATAGGCCAAGGCTTTGGGCTTTAAGGTTGCATGTTGTGCCAAAGGTATTGAGCTTAAGGTGAGAGTGTTTGACCCTTTTTCTATTCAAGGTTGCACTTAAAATGAATGCATGTTGTATAATATGGATGCATGATGAAGATGCAAATATGTAAGGGTTTTGCTTTATAGAACATACAACCTAAGGTTAGGTTCTAGGTTCATTACATGAAAAGGTAAGGGTGGCTTAAATAGGGTACCTGTCACACTAGAGATGCGATATACCTAACCACATATGAGACAAAGAGCCTCGTGTGGGTCCAGAAATACGTGCATACTCATTACACCTTTAAAAGGATTAAAGGATACGTCGGGCTGGATGATTTCACTATCGGCAAGCAGACCTAAGAAAGGTTGCCCACTCGATGCTACTTTTTATCCATTGTTTTCCTAGGAAACTAGGGTTTTGGACAAGGAGCCCAAAATGTAGTGATGCATGAAAAAGCTATTTTTAACTAAAGCCAAACTTTGTATTTTACCAAAAGTAATCTATTTTTATCTTTTATTTAAAAAAAGATTTAATTATCCCCAGTTGAGTCACCAACTGTGAGGCCTCGTCCGAGCACCGGTCCGATCCGTTAAGGAGAATCAAAGTGCTCTTCAGGAGAAACTCCACGATTAGAACTCGCTATAAGATCGAAAAATTGTGTTTTGCAATTTGTCATTTGAAAAGCGAGTCGCCACTTCAATTTTATTTGTTTTAATTGGGAAAATTAATGTAAAACAAAAATTAAATTGACTCCAATTTATTTAACTCATCCCATTGGAAAAGCACTAGTCCGCGAGTGACTAAAGAGGGCTTGAGGATCAGATTTTGGTAATTAACAGTTTAACGAAAAAGTCGTTTTCTTTAGTTTGGCTAAGGTGCAAAATAACTTTTATATAAAAGAAGGTGATTTTCATGTATGCATGAACAGGAATACAAATGATAAATTAAACAGTTATAAATGATGCAAAAATT
Source organism: Vernicia montana (assembly GCA_949750685.1). Taxonomy (NCBI): domain Eukaryota; kingdom Viridiplantae; phylum Streptophyta; class Magnoliopsida; order Malpighiales; family Euphorbiaceae; genus Vernicia; species Vernicia montana. The sequence continues at coordinate 1,091 of CATKHJ010211570.1, read as the reverse complement.
ATATGAATAACAGTTATAAAGAAATAAATAGAAATAAATCATACTTAAATGAAAAGCAAATAAGATGTAGAGGATCTTTTCTCTAGCCCTTATGGGTACTTGGAAAAGCACATATTCCCCAACTAAATAGAAAAATAAAGAACATATAAAGTAATAAAAGAAGGTGATTTTCGTGTATGCATAAACAAGAATACAAATGATGAATGAAGCAGTTATAAATGATGCAAAAATTATATGAATGACAGTTATAAAGAAATAAATCCTACTTAAATCAAAAGCAAATAAGATGGAGATGATCTTTTCTCTAGCCCTTATGAGTACTTGAAAAAACGCATATTCCCCAACTAAATAAAAAAATAAAGAACATATAAAGCAATAAAAGAAAGACAAATAAAATATGAAAGCAATTAATAAAAGAAAGATAAAATAAAAAGGGGAAAATATTATTAAAAATATTTTGGAGTTGATGCCTTAAAGGTTGGCATGTATGCGTATCCTGTTGAATAGGAATCAAACCCTACGCAGTTCTTCCTTCTTGCGAAGGAGGAGTTTTGACAAAAGAGGTTGATTTGGTTTAATAATTTAATTCAGACTTTAAATTAATAAATTTTAGATCTTTTCAGTTTTAGACCTAAAGAAAGATGTTGGATGATGAATTCTAAATCTGAATTTAGAATTTCAAATTGAAAGAGAAGAAAGGAATTTACCTTTGCTTTTCTTGGCTTTCTCACGAATGGGGCAAGTTTAACTCCGGATTTGAGCTCCACTTTGGATTAAGAACTCCAAAATTGGACTTTAAACAGAAAAGTTAGCTAAATAAAGCAAATAATAACAAATTAAAATCAAGTATTTTTTGTATTTTTTCACTCTCTCCCCTCAACTGTTAGAAGTGGAGGAGTATTTATAGAGGAAGGAAGGTGTAACACATTAGGTTTTTAAACAATTTGATTTATATGAGAATGAAATTAATTGAATGCTAGTATGATAAGAGAATTTAATTCAATGATATTGCATGTGAATTTATTGTTGAATTTATGATTAAATTCCATGAGCAAGAGATGATTAATATATATGATAATGTGAAATATATG
>CATKHJ010211477.1:0-11696 GCA_949750685.1 Vernicia montana | reverse complement strand
AAAAAAAAAACGAGACGAATTGTTAGCGAAGAGGCTGGACGGTTGCAGTTGGTGGCGGGAAGATGCATGGTGGTTCAGGTAAAAAGTCTTAAGAAATGTTTAGGGGCTAGGTTTTGGCCACGCTATTCAAACTAGTCGACGGCTCAGATTTCACATTTGTTTCCTTGTCATCATCTTCACTCCACACTGTCCGCACATGTCGACGCTATGCAACTGTGTGGAATTTGTACTCGTTAAAGCCTTTTACTCTACTTAACGCCTCTGATTCTCTCTCTTTTCCCAATCCAACGATCCCATTCCTTTCTCCAATTCCACGCCTCACTACCGTCACTTGTCGGTACGCAACTGACATATCAGAAGTTGCCACTCGTGATTTTGCATACCAATTTGGATTTCGCTTTCTAGGAGCTGGTGGCCAATACAAGTCCAGTTGAAGATTCTCACCAATTCCAGAAAACGACACCTTATATCCGATCGTTTCGACAATATATACAAATACAATACAAACGGTTTTTCTTCTCTCTTTCTTTTCTTTGGACTTTTAGGTACGTTAATGTTTTTCTTCATTACGAATTCTGCAATCTGATTAACATTTCAATTTTGCATTGTTACATTCTGATTTTTTCTTTTCTAATTTGATCATATCTCGTTTCGCCATTCAATTTGGTCATAGCTCGCAATTCTATGTGTAAATTCCCCTAATTAATCCATCCAGGCGTGAATTCCAATTGTAGAGAGAGGTTTATACAGTTGTTTCTTTGATTTTTGATTTTTGTTTTTCTTTCTCAATTGTAATCTGTAGACGTAATTAGCTAGTGAGGAGAGAGACTAACATTTCCTTATTTTTTCAGAAATTTTTGTTTAAATACAGCTGCCTAGATATGTTTATAAACTGTTTAATTTTGAATTGAATGCAATTTGAATGAACTCTTGTGCCCTTTTTTTTTCTTCCTCTTTAGCTAAACGCAATAAAGTTCTTTTCTTTTTTCCATTGGGTTTATAGTGAGCTGATATTTAAGCTCAGACACTTTCCTGGTTCTTAAAATAGCCCAAAGTTATCGAAAATTTTACAAATTTGTGAATTGAATTAGTGGAATGGGATACTTTCCAGGTCTCCATCATGAGAGTAGCATGGCAGGCTGAAGCATTAGCATCCAAATTTGTTTTCTAAAAGAAAATCATAGTAGCTTTTGACGGCTTCATCTTGTCAATCTTCCTCTTGCAGAATTATGTAGAATCAAGATCTTTAACATCCTTCTTGGTGTAAATCAACACACAAAGAATAAATAATCATTCTGCTTTTTATCACCTCTTCATTACTATGGTAACAGTTTGATTATAATTTTAGGAGATTTAAGAAAAGATGAAGTTGCAAACATACTCAGCAGCAAATCATTCAGTTCAAACTTTTTCTTCCCTCACTTCATCCTGCAGATAATAAGGAACTCAATTGTTTGCATAGGAAATAGCTTTTCGATGAGTGTGGCAGTGTCATTTCTTGGTTTATTTATAATTCTTGAGATCAAGGGCGACCTGCATTAGTCAGTCATATCTGGGATTTTTCTTAGCTTGGCAATTTTATATATTCTTAATCATATATCTAGAGATTGTTGTCTTACATTCAAATTTGATTATTCATGCATTTTTCCATTCATTTTTTCTCTGTTGGGTAGATGATATTCAGCTGTATGTTAGAGATTTAAGTGTCATTTTCAACCTTAAAATGACTGTACAGGTTCTTTGAAATTTGTACTATGGAATCTAGTTTTTTTTATTCACTACTTTTGATTTTGTATTTTCAGTAATCATCTGTAGAAGTAGTTGCTACTGACTCCAGTTTGTACATAGGATGGGATGGGGAAACATTTACAGAAGGCGTCTCAGAGTATTCGCAGTGGCTGTAATGATCTATCTGGATTATAAGGTGTTGATTCTTGATTGCTACCTACTTCTATATTGACTTAGTATATGGGGATTGTCAGGTCGTGTGCCCATTTACCCTTCCCCTTTTTCTTTTGTTCATCTTTTTTATTTGTATTGAAGGCCGTACAGCAAAGAGATAAATGGACCATCAAATCCAAAAAAGTTGCTTTGTGGGAAAGGGCTCATGAGCGTAATGGTAGGCGTATCCTCAACTTGATTATAGAGTTGGAAGGTATGTGGGTAAAACTTGGACAGTACTTATCCACACGTGCTGATGTGCTTCCTCAAGCATATATATCACTTCTCAAGCAGTTACAGGACTCTCTTCCTCCTCGTCCCTTGCAAGAGGTTATATTCTTTATTTACTGAATGGTTAAAGTTTTCATATAATTCTGGTTTACCTTATGTTTTATATTGATGATAAATGGAATGAAATTTAGTCGGTTGTATGTTCGCTACAAAACATTTGACTTTTGAACAGACTTCTCTGTAAGAGAGCAGAAATGAGAAGGTTGTAAAGTATGAAGTTATAAGTAGTCATTGACATAGAAAAAACAACTAAAAAGGTGAAGTCAGCCAACATATGCAGAGTAACTGCAGGAGGGTTTGTATAAATTAATTAAGTGGAAGAAGTAACTTGGTGAAGGTCATGCTCCGTATTTCCTGTAGATAAGCTTTGAAGATTCTAATTAGCAATATCAAGTTTTTGAAGTGGCTGATCACATGAAGAAGGAAGAAGTGGAAACTTCTAAAAGTTTTTTGTTTTCTATCTTTTAAGAGCAAAATTTTGAAGCATGTATATATGCATTTATAGAGCTTTTTGCATCTAAAGAAACTTTTGGTACTTGATTTCCTAAGTTGAAATTTACATTTCCGCAGGTTCGTCAGACAATAGAGAAAGAATTGGGGAAATCCATGGATGATCTTTTCTCGAGTTTTGACAACAATCCTTTGGCAACAGCATCTGTAAGCTCCTTATATTGTTGTTTGTGGAGGGAATCTAAACATAACATATTCTTGGATGAAAAATCTGCTCTTCTTCTTCTTCTTCTCCCAAGGTTTAGCACAAGTGAGTATGTTTTTGAATAATTCTATTGATCTCATTTTATATTCTGTGCAGATTGCACAAGTCCATCGTGCAACGCTTATTAATGGAGAGGAGGTTGTTGTTAAAGTTCAACATGAGGGCATTAAGACAGTCATATTGGAGGTTTTACACTCTTTGGCACTTAATATGCTAAAATGAAGAGTAACAGTTGCAACTTTTAAACGGCTTTTGCATATGCAATTGTTTTGCAGGACTTAAAGAATGCAAAGTCAATCATTGACTGGATAGCATGGGCAGAACCACAGTATGACTTTAATCCCATGATAGATGAATGGTGCAAAGAAGCTCCAAAAGAACTTGACTTCAATATTGAAGCCGGTACGCTTTGATTCTTTGGTGATGTTTATGTTGGGAAGATTCTGTCACTTGTGAACTTGTGAGAATAAGTTGTTTTCTTTTATTGAATAATGAATGCGACTTGAAGGTAGGTCTGGATAATTAAAATTGGGAGTGACATCAGTGACTTGAAATGTAGAGAAGCGATCCAATCAAGTGTAAAAGTTAAATTCAATTATATTTTGGAATTTCACAATTTGGATGAGCATATTAAGTTTGTATTGAGTCAATTGGGTATACGAGTGGTACTGATGTTAGAGATTGTTGAGTTGGCATTGGCATTGCAACAGCAGTACTGTTATAATTGTAAGTAATGGCAATGCTAGTAGAGGGCGGTGGGTTAGCAGTATTGTAGCGGTGTTAAAATTTGGAAGGTTGGAGTGATTGCATTAACTCTGGTGATTGTAGATGCTTGACATTGAGGATGCAGTGATCAAAACTGTAATGGTACAGTATAATGGAGGTAGTGAATATATCGGTGGCAACAGCAGTGGCAGTAGCTGTGCTGTGGAGACTTAGATGGTGGCTGCAGTGCTGATGGTAATATGCTAGTAACTGATTGGATGACATCAGCATTGTGCTGGTGGTAATTTGGTGTTAACTGTTGTGGGGTCATTGCACATCGCAATGTTGCCCCTTGCTGTGGGTGGCCTGTGGCCATTATGATGCTACAGTGGAATGGATTTAGCAGCTCAGTAGCAAAGCCCCAGTGGTGTGTTTGGAGGTTATAGAGATGAGAGTGATGGTTGGCAATTGTGTAATAACCATGAACTTTCTTACATGTCTGTATCAATCATTAAAACTGCTGCTGCTTGTGTTGAATTTTAGTGATTTGGGCCTTTCATCCCATTATTATAGAAGTTTCAATATACAGCAATGACCTAAAATTTCTCTTTCAGTTTTCTCTTCAAACAATTTATTGGACATCTCAATTTTGTTTTTCATACTTCTTCTTTTGCTACTGACATTTGTATTTGTATTTGTATTTGTATTTGTAGAGAATACCAGAACCGTGTCTAGTAATCTTGGCTGCAGAAAAACAAATGATAACAGCAAGTCTGCACATCCAGTAGATGTGTTGATTCCAGAGGTTATTCAGGTAGTTTTCTCCTTTAATATATTATTGTGAAAAATGTGCCTACTGAAGTGGAGATGTCACAGGCTCATAGGGCAGTGTTAAAAGCCTTAGGATTCAGTTATTTGAGAAAGGTTATTCTTCCCTTCTCGCTACTCCCTGCTCCCTGCTCCCTGCTTCCCCTCCAAAGTAATCGGGAAAATTTTTTTTAGGTTCAATGGAGATGTAGGAAGAAGTAGAGACTATAATCCTTTTTCTTTTTGAAGGGAAAGAGATTAAAATCTGATCATCTATATTATGTAAAATAAATATTAACTAAACTAAACCTTTAGGGCAAGCTAGTTGGGGCCAACTAAATGTATCATTTTTCTTCATTCCACCTGGTTTAAAGTTTCTTATTCAAAATGATCTAAATCCTGCTCTTGCTTTCTTTTCTCCTACCGCTTCAATATATTCAACCTTGTTTTTGCTAGTTTGAATGCACGTGTTCAAACCATCTCAATCTCTCTTCTCTCAGTTTTTCCTCAATGGATGACACTTCCATTTAGGGATTTGATTATTTGGTTATAACTAATAACTAAAATGAACCATATCGTCATCTTTGCATCCTCAATTGAACACTAATCTTGTATAAATGTTGTGTCTTTACTGCCTGCTATGTCATTGGTACTCAAATCATGGTCTTGTAAAACTTTTCCTTTAGCTTAGCTGGTATGTTGCAATCACATAGGATTCCAATCACATGTAAAACAAATATTAAATGCATTAATGTTAAAAAAAAATTTCAAGAACATATTTTTTTCTAGGAAATCATATCAACATTTACTCCAGGCAAAACAAATATTATGGGCCTTTATGCAGGCATCCATAAGGACATTTCTGTTGGTAAAAGTACTCCTTACTGAACTTGTGCCTTGGAATGATTGAAAGGACCCAAAAAACTTTAAGAATCAAATTTCAATGTCATTGTGTACTCTTTTGTTGCACCTTAATCTTTCCTGACATAAAATCCATCTCTTTATGTTAGATAGGCAAGTAATAGCTGAATTGGGTTACATTTACATTGTTTTTTGTATTAGGTACGTTGTCATATATTGAGTCCTTTTATTCACATTTGAAGTGGGGCATGCTTGGTACCAATAATTATCCTGCTGTTTTTCTTTTTGTTCTTGTGATGAAGAATGTTGCCTAATAACTTCACTTGTCTTTATTTATGTTTTGTTGTTTCTGATGACAGTCAAGTGAAAAAGTTCTAGTTTTGGAGTATATGGATGGAATTCGTTTGAATGACAATGTATCTCTTGAAGCTCATGGTGTTGACAAACAAACACTTGTTGAAGAAATAACACGTGCCTATGCCCATCAAATATATGTTGATGGATTTTTTAATGGCGACCCACATCCTGGTACTTTATGGTTCTCTCTCCTTCATATTCTTCTGGAGTTCTCTTTACAGATTATTACATGCTACATTCTTAAGTGTAAAATCATTGGACTTTTTTAGATGCTTTAATTTTGGTCATATATGGTAGGAAATTTCCTGGTGAGCAAGGAACCCCCATATCGTCCAGTTTTGCTCGACTTTGGGCTCACAAAGAAAATATCAAGTTCTGTGAAACAAGCATTAGCCAAAATGTTTCTTGCATCTGTTGAGGTTCGTGCAATTTTTCTTCTTTCTCTATCTGTGGATTAAACCAATAATTCAAATAGAGCATTAAAATAGTTCTTCGTTTTGTAAGTGCCAATAGTTAATTCTATTGTATGACCTCTCAATCCTATTTCTGCGACATTTTTCTCTCTATACACAACTCCTCCAGACCATCACTCCTTGTCTCTTAGTCCAATCTAGGTAATCCATTCATCAATATTAATTTGAGGTGAACATTGGTAGTTGAATCAAAGCAATGGCTGGTGTTTTTTCATTCTTATGTTAAAATATGCCAATTCAGCTATGTCCAATGATTTTCAGTTTCTTCACTGCTAAAAACTATTTATATATTAACAATTTTTCGTAACGCTATGCTTTATGAAGTAATTCTGATTGTCCATGTTACAGGGGGACCATGCGGCCCTTTTGTCTGCCTTTGCAGAAATGGGGCTCAAGCTGCGATTGGACATTCCAGATCAGGCTATGGAAATAACAAATGTATTCTTTCGTACTTCAACACCATCGAATGAAGCTTTTGTAAGTATGCCCTGCCTGCTTCTCACATTTTTCTTTTGAGCTTCAGCAAGCCCTATCATTTAACAATAATCCTGTTAAGGAAAACATGAAATCTTTGGCCGAGCAAAGATCAAAAAACATGAAGATAATACAGGAAAAGATGAAGCTCAACAAAAAAGAAGTTAAACGCTTTAATCCAGTAAGCCCTCTTATCACCTCCTATGTGTATGTTAGTATCTGTTTATTTACTATTTCAATCACATTTAATAACAAATATTACGGTCAGGTTGATGCAATTCCTGGAGATATTGTAATATTTTCTCGGGTACTCAATCTTCTGAGAGGTCTGTAGAAAAATCTTCGTTTGATACCTTCTTCTGCAAAGAATTGTGCCTTTATTTATTCATTTTTATTGGATTTAGGGCTTTCATCCACATTGAATGTTCGCATAGTATATCAAGATATCATGAGACCATTTGCTGAATATGCTCTACAAGGGTGAGTCTATCCTAAATGTAATGTCAATTTTTAATGGTTTTGTCTCTAATTTTTGTCTGTTTGAACTATGAACTCAATTTTCAGTAACATCAACAAGGGACCTGGAGTAAATGCACAATGGATCTATGACACACCAACTCATTCTGATGTGGAGGTGAAGTTGAGGCAGCTCTTAGTTGAGCTGGGAAATGAAGACAAATTACTTGGAGTACAGGTCTGCACCATTATCCCAACTATTAATATGATAGAATAGAATGCCAATTTATAGCCTCTGTCTGGTTATGTAGCATGGATATAAAATTAATGCAGTAATCTACAATCTGCATTGTCTTCATTTCATTCTCAACATGATTAAATTTCCTTTGCAACTCCATTAAAATAAAGGATTGTCCAAGAGAGCTACAAATGGAGAAAATATAGCAAAAGATATAAAGAAATAAATGTCTAAATACCTTTGATATATCATGGAAATAAAAGAATGTGGTTTTTGAAATCTGAACTTTGAAAATCACAAAAGCTTATCAATCAACCTCAATGATTCTGTAGTTATTTTTGAAATCTTAGAGCTTTCCTGTAAGAAATCAAAAGCTATGAAAAGAATGAATGGAGTTAAAAGGGCTTTAAAATACTAGAGCACAGACCTGAATCTATTTTTGGGGATTTGCTTGAAATAGAAAGGATTATTGTAAATCCTATTAGGTGCAAGTTATGCTCGCTGAAGCTGTGAAAAATGACTGATAAGGTCATGGTTCAGGTAATGGCTGCATTATTTCTTTGATTCTGGCCATATGCAGTTACTGATCTTAAAAACGTTCTTAGAGGAGCTTAATATATGAACATCGTAATTCAAATTTATATTTTTTAGGTTGAACCTGATATATGAGCATAGTAAGGAGTTTTCTGAAAGGAGTATGGTTATGAAATAATGTTGTATGAAAATGTTATCAGAATCCAATTTTATTTTCTAGTATTCAATGGAAGGACAGCAACAGCAAACAAGTAGAACACAGTGCCATTGAAATAAGCTGCTATTTCCATAATCATTTGGAAGTCTGGTTTACCTTCATTGTTGATTAACTCTCTGGCTTTCTGGTCAGATACCTTAACTAGTAATTGAAAAAGTAACTGGTGAATTCTAATGTATAGTGCTTTGACATGACAAAGATGAGCTTAGATTTGATGTTTTATTTTGATAATTTTTCAATAATGATGTCATAAGGTATGCGCCTACAAAGATGGAGAGGTTATTATTGATACTGCTGCTGGAGTACTTGGTAGATATGATCCTCGCCCTGTTCAGCCTGATAGCCTTTTTCCCGTTTTTTCTGTAACAAAGGGAATCACAGCAGGAATGGTACATTGGCTTATTGATAATGGGTATGTAATGTATGACTAGAGGTTTTTCATGTGTTGAATGTTTACCAAACTGTTAGGGTAAGATCTGTAGAAGTGTATAATTTTTGTTTTCATAATTATACTTTTTGTTTTCATAATTATACTTTTTGTTTTCATAATTATCTGCCCTGTAAACTTTTATGAAACTCATCATTTTCTAGTTTAATATCACTAAGTTCCTGCTGCGTGATGTCTATGCATGTCAGAGGAAACTTATGAACCATCACTGAAAAAACATTGATTTGAATACTGGTTTTTACCAGGACAACCTATTTAGAAATTGCCATAAAGTGACAGGGTTTTTTTGTTTTGAAGGTTGAATGGGATCGTGAAAATTTTAATCATCCTACATATGATGTTCCCTTTGTTTTGGGACCCCAATTATGAAGGCTAGTGTGTCTAAAGTCCTTCCTACATCCTGCATGAGCATCAACTCAGTATAGTATATGAATATGATTTTATGAGAAATTATATCCCTCGTAAAAAATTAGGGAATTTCAGCATAGGATATGTGATTGAATCATTTTACCAAGAAGATACAGTTCAAATAAAATTATATGGTCAGGAATGATCTAAAAAGTTCTGCAAATTATATTGTGATATTTTGTTATGTAGAGAGGTCTTGAACTTAAAATAGTTCATAGTTTATTTATAACATACAGCATGATGTCCTGCAGAAAACTCAAGCTCAATGACAATGTCTCTAATGTTTGGCCAGAATTTGGAACGAATGGAAAAGATCGCATAAAGGTGTGAAATTTTGTATTATTGCTGACCTTGTCCAGTTACCAGAATTATTTTAAATGTTCTATTCCTGCTTATTTGTTGTTCTTTTTTAGGTTAACCACGTTCTTAACCATACATCTGGTTTGCACAATGCCTTGTCCAATTTTAGTGGAGAAAATCTTTTGGTAATGTGTGACTGGGATGAATGCATGACTCAGATTTGTATGGCAGAACCTGAGACTGAGCCTGGCCTGGAGCAGTTGTATCACTATATGTCCTTCGGTTGGCTCTGTGGTGGAATAATCGAGGTATTTTCTCATGCTTAAGTATTGGAATACTGAGAATTTAAAGGTCAAATAATGCGAAATGCATTTCTTGAAATGGTAATAGTTCATCTATGTTAACTCTATGTACCATCTACACATTATCTTCACTATATATGTCACTGTTTGCATAAGTTCACAGCTTCACAGCAATTCTTCCCTGATGGATTTCTTAAGAATCAAGATGTTTTAAGGATCGCATAAAACAAAATTGGAAGAAAATAAAGTAAATTTCCCGGCAAATAAATCTGTAATAAAAGTAAAAACAAAACATGGGTATGCCTACTGTAATTGGAATGTGTGATTTTGATATGTTCCACTTTACTTGAATAAATAAGTAACTTGGGATCCTTTTCAGAGGATTCTTACTCATTTCCTTTTCTTATAATGTTCCTAAATGAAACAGCATGCCTCTGGTAAGAAATTTCAAGAGATTCTTGAAGAAGCAATGATTCAGCCCCTCAAAATTGAAGGCGAGCTGTATGTTGGAATTCCCCCTGGTATGTATCAAACATCTTTGTGCTATTCTTCTTGCCATTCAAATTTAAGTGCTACTCAAGCTAGTGAAAACAATTGGTTTCTTTTGATTTACTTATGTCCTTGAAGAAATGAAAAGAAAAAAAAAAATGTAATACTCCTGGCTCCTGGCTCCTGGAAATGGTATCCTTGGACTTGTTTTGAGATTGGCACTATAATGCCTTTGATGGCTTTTCTCCAGGTGTGGAATCTCGACTCGCAACACTGACGGTAGATGTCAATGATGTCAGCCATCTTATAGAGATGAGCAATCGTCCTGATCTTCCTTCCACCTTTCAGCCAGGCAACATTGCCCAACTAGTAACTGCCTTGCCTGCTTTATTTAACATGCTGAATGTTCGCCGTGCAATCATACCTGCTGCTAATGGACACTGCTCAGCCCGTGCTCTTGCACGCTACTATGCAGCCCTTGTTGATGGAGGCATAATTCCACCACCACATTCCCCTCTCTCCAAGCCACCCCTTGGTAGCCACATCCATATCCCCAAGTTTCCTTCAGAGAAGACCTCTAAAAAGCGGAAAGGTAAAAGTAATGAGGTGGTTACTGCTTCGAAGAACAAACCTAATGATTATGATCACTTGAGGAATTATAATAGTAAAGAGAAGGATAATGATGATTGTAGAAAGAACAGCAGTGATGGTTACACCAGGCTTGCAACTAATAACAGTAGTGTTAGCAGTAATGCTTGTGCATCCGAGGTGTTTGCTAACGGTGATAGTTCTCAAAAAGATAATGTTGCCAGGATTCTTACTAACCCTAGAATTCATGAAGCATTCTTGGGCACGAGTGAGTTTGAGAATTTGGCCATCCCAAATGCAAAATTTGGGCTAGGATTTAGGAGGAGTAGTTCAACTGATGGATCCCTTAATGGCTTTGGGCACTCGGGTATGGGCGGATCCACTGGTTTTTGTGATATCAAAAACAGGTTTGCCATCGCAGTGACATTGAACAAAATGTCATTTGGGGGCGTGACCAGAAAAATCATTCAGCTTGTTTGTTCGGAGCTAAATATCCCATTGCCAGAGGATTTCTCAAATTCTGGTGATAGAGGACCTGATTTACAGTTAAATGTAGGAAGAGCAATGATTAACTGAATATGAGAATACATGTATTATATATCATACAACTCAACACGAAGTCGAAGATGTTATAATGAGGGGAATTGATTCGAATTTCCAAACAAAAATGTAGACATCTTGTTGTGGTCTTAATTTATTTGATACCAAGTTATGTATAAACACGTTAGCAAACATTTATTCTTTTGAAACAGAGGATGCATTAATTTATACTGTTTTGTTTGAAGCATAGAGGGTGAAAATTTGGAAGGAGATGCCATGCCAGTTTAATTAATCTTCTCTATTGATCATATGCTAGCCATTATTAACACAAATCATATAAAAATATATATGGTAGTGATGAAAAACAAATGAAAGAAAGAAAGAAATTCAAATCATATAAAAATGCTCACGTGTTATTGGCAGAAGGAAACCATTATTGAATTACAGAATCAGAGAGCAATAATTTACAAATTCAATAATCAAAACGCGGTTTCATGTGCCCTCTTATTAAACAATTTTGTTATTAGTTGATGAGATTTGCAAACTTTATTT
>CATKHJ010211436.1:0-15825 GCA_949750685.1 Vernicia montana | reverse complement strand
TACATAATAAGAAAATATTATATTATGTTAATAAGAAATATATATATTTTAGTCAAATTAAATTACCAAAAATTTTATAAGAGTATTAAAATATATTTTTTGGAGTGTCAAAATTATTAAGTTAATAATAATAATAATAATAAAAATAATCAAATTGTTTACGAACTTATTATTGAGCTGTTTACGAGCCTATTAATCGAACATGTTTGTAAACTTATTATCGAGTTGTTCACGAGTCTAATCGAGCCGAGTTTTGTTTTGCTCAAATTCGGCTCGTTTATTAATCGAGCTTTAAAGTAAGGCTCAAACTTGACTCATTTATAAAACGAGCCGAACGCGAACGAGCTTTTATCGAGCCGAACACCGAACTGCTCCCAAACGGCTCATTTACAGCTCTACGTACCACACTACCAATGCTGACTAGCTGCAGGTCTAACTCTTTCTAAGAACGCTACCTTTAGCCAGCAAGAACAACCGTAGCTAGGCTTTTCATCCTTGAGTAAGAACATTCTCACTATCCGTGTGCTCAACTCAATTCACCCGATTGAGAGAGGAAGGGACGAATCGAAGGTGAAGCAGACTCAGAAGGGGATTTTGAGAAACAAAAAGGAGAAGTTGAATGTTTAGGTGATGCTGCTTTGTTCCTTGGTTTCAATCAAGTCATTTACTCTCTCAACTAGTGACTGCTCAGAAAGAAGTTTATTTGCTCAAGTATAATTTACTTGCTGCTTTTTAGGGTGCTTTTTGTTTTTCACCCAATTTTTTCCTACTTTGTTCACTGTAAACTGATATGCGTGGTAGAAACTGGAAAGAGAGAAAACACTGTGTGCTATAGTTTAAAATAAATTCCTTAACAACTTGGGTTTAAAATAAGAAAAAAAAAATTATTAACCTTCCATTAGAAAAACTATTATTTGAATACCAAGTCCTACTGCTGTTGATCCACACACTCCTTTCCAGTTTCTACTCCCTAAACTTGTATCCCCAACTCATAGGAGATGACACAAGCAATCCCATCTATTTTGATTCATGCACTCCCCATTGTATCTTAAAATTTTAATTTATGATGTTACATTACAATTAAATTAACTGTTGTTAATTTAAGAAAATATAATCAACAAAGATCATTATCTCAGCAATAGTACTATTTTGAATTTTCTTCCATCGTCAAGCAAAGAATTTCATTACAAAGCCATTTGAATGGGGTACTGAACCAGAATATAGCAGTTGGAAGATGGTAATAACTCTGTTGATAAACATTACATGTGCCAAACTGAATTTGAGATATCATACTTAAAAGGAACAAACATATGAAATTTCTTTCCTGATTTAGCAGCATGATTTTTCATCCCTTGGTTGTGCAAGGTGCAATATCTTTTAAGTAAACGGTTACCTCCATCCTCAAGACAACTTGTGGTAATGATGCTAAACAAGGCTTCCATTCTATAAAATGGTTTCCTACTAACACTCGTGGCTGGTGAATCAAACAGCAGCTTGAACAAGAAAAGCACGAATTCTTTGCAATAGCTCAGCCTTTATGGAATCAGGAATAGAGGCTACACAGTAAAATGGAGCAAAGGTACGGCAATTTTCAGACCCCATAGAAAATGTAATGAAAAAATGAAAAAAAATATATATAATTGGAAATTATATTAGGAGAACCATGAAAGAAAAAGAAGAAATTCCTACCTCTGCCCTTAGGGGTAATCACATGTACAAGGTCATCCACAGTAACATTGTTCCTCCCTTTCTTCTTTATAAATGCCCTGCATAAGATAAAAGTAAAGAGTGATTTCCTAAGTGTTAAAAACTCATTAAACAATCTAAAAAATTTCTATATTGCAAGATTGAACAAAATGGGAAAGCAATCCATTAATTTTTTGCTACAGTCAGTACAAGCTTCAGGAAACCCAAAACAAGTTGAAAACAGTAAAGAAGCTACTAACAATGTAAGAGAATCCCCATAAATATTAATAAAAAGGTCCAAAAAGGTAAAATTTCTAATACAATACCCTATAATGGAGCACAAATCTTTGCTGAAGTTGGCTCCACTTTACCAAATACAAATTACCCGCATCACCATCTAAATCAATTCTCAAGAATTGCAAATGGGGATACAAATTCTTCCATCTCTCTTGTAACATCAGAATTAGCAAACTCAACTTCCATCTGATCCATCTAATTCCAAAGTACCATCAGAGCACATACGCAGAATGGAACTCAACCATCACTTGCAACACAGAACTACTCATTGCATCCGAGCATCTTCCATAAAAAAGCATTCTCAAAATGTTAACTTGTTGACTATATGCTTATAGCCCCCTCAAACTTCATCACTGCTCTTAATTATCACCTTATTCCAATGGTTTGAGCCACGCCCCCAACATTGTATTTTGACCAAACTTAAATCACTCGTTAAGCCTTCAAAATGCTAGTTTAAAGTGCCAAGAAACTATTTAGATTACGGTGTCATTCATGGATGTGGTGACAATAAATGAAAAATGGTAATTTATGTAATTCAATAAGTATATCTCCGTAAGAGGATAGAGACAGTGCAAATACAGAATTGAAGAAATCAAGTTGTTGTATAAACCTCAAAATTCTAGTCCTAATTACAACACAATAAACACTCTAGTTCCAACTAATTATAGTTACACAACATTATTAGTACAGCATATATATCTACTTAATGCCAAATTAGAAAACAAATATATATCAAAGAATGTAATTGAAACAAGGTAACAATACTCAGCACATAATTTCCAATTTAACAATAAATAATCAAGAACTAGTTTCAAACAATAAATTCTTTATTTTCAAAAATCAAACAATAATGCTAAAGTTTTGAACTTTCCAATTTTGATATAAAATAAATAAAAAAAAAAAAGCTGAAAAAGACCTGCAAAGAGCTTTCATTTCGTCTTTCCATCCACACTCTATAAGTCTTTCTCTCAAAAGTTCCATTAATCGCTCCTTTTCTCCACTCTCAATCAGCTGAAACACCCAAATCACAGAATTTTTTTTTAAAAAAATAATTAATAAAAAAAATTAAAAATAATAAAAAACGAACCTTGATGTTGATAATTTCTTGAAGCGTAGGCTCTTTCCCTGGATCCTCCACTGCATCCGGTGTTGGAGGTCGATTCACAGAGTTTCTCCTTTTTTTAAAGAAAAAATTAAAAAAATTAGAAACATATTAACTGGTAAATAAATACCGATTTAAGCTGAAGATCTTTGAATTTCGATTTACATTAAGGAAACAATTAGGGAAAATAATCACTACTAACATTATTATTGCCAATAGCTACTGCGAAAATTGTGCAATCTCAGGCTTAAAATCTCTAGGACCTTCAGTGATTTTATAACCATTGTTTACGTGGCAGAGTACGACATCGTATTCATTTCGAACGAGGGTAAAGGTATATAAACGATGCCGTTTTATCTCCAGTGCTCATCATCACCAAAATTAAGGATTTTTTTCCCTTAAAAAACAAGAGAAATTAAAGTACCTGATTTTAATTCTTTATTAATTATGTCAGCAAACTTCATAAATATACATAATTTTTGTTTATGATATCTCATTAATAACTTAAAATATATACAAAATTTCAATTAATTATAATTAATTAAATATTTAATTATGCAAACTAAAATTAATCACAAGAATTGGACTGTCATTAACCATGGTTGTAAAAACTGGTTTTACGGTTTGAATAAAAAAAAATCGAAAATCAGTCTAGTTTAAATTATGATAGATTGTGCGCTCACATGTTGAATTTAGGTGTAGATTATAAATTTGCACTCCTACACGCGCAAAGATAGTATTTTTGGCTACTTTATTAGCAATAAAAGGAGAAGTCTTTTAATATATAGCCCATTCTAATTTTGTATTTTTCCAATGTGAAATAAATCACTTTCCTCCCTCACTTTTCTTAGCATATAGTTTATTTTGAATTTTAAATTATTATTCATCTATTCACTATTTTAAGCATATGAATATTCAAATTCATATTTCTTATGTAAGAAAATGCAAATCCTAATAGATCTCTCATTATAAAGTAATGGGATTCATCCGAATTTAGATATTAAAATGACCATTTAATAAGTTAATTTGCCATAATTTTTTTTTCAAGTAATAGTTTTAAATTCATATTTCTTCTGAGTAATATTCATTAATTGCTCTGGTAACGTTTGTTAATTTTAATTATATTTATTTTTAACATATAAATAATAAATATATGATATTATTTAAAATTTCGATTTGATTTCAATTGAACTTCTGATCCGTAATCCTATGCTTTCACTAATTCTAAAATCGAATCAAATTTGAAAACATTGCTATTAACACAAATCACACATGATGTTTACTTTGAACTCAAATTATAACTTTTATTATTTAATCTAAAAATAGGTTATATAAATACAACCTATTAACTCAAATTTTATATTGATTAAACAAGACAGTGAATTATCTCTTCAAATTTATAGTCCAGTTAAATTGATAATAGCTCAAAGTTTTAATCTGTTAGATTCATAATCTAAAATAAATGAGTAAATAAATTTATCTCTTGTAGCTCAGGAAGGCAAATAGATTAACTTGCGCTACCAATTAAAGAAGCAATCACCACGTAAGGAAGGATTCCACTATCTCACAGTCTAAGAACATTTTCGTAATCTCAAAGTCTATTTTAGGAGATAACTCACAGAGAATTGTATTCTATTTTCAATTTCTATGTACTGAAGAACTGATGCTCTTTTGCTATATCACTTATGATATATATAGTATCTTTTGGATAAAAATTATTATAATCTTCTTATCATCAAAAGGGATTATCTTAACTAAAAAAAAAAATCTAAAATGATTCAACAAATCCTTTTAGAATTTTAAGATAATATCTCCATATATTATTTTTTAATGAATTAACTAATAATTAATTAATAATTAATGGGCATGGGTCTATACATCCATCATGGGCATACCCAAATCCGACCCATTAATTCCAACATCTCCCACTCACACATGACGAGACACATCCCATCAGTTGCAAACTTTGTAGGCCTTTCATACAAGGTAAATAGACCGTGCAATCAACACGCTACGAGAGCTCTAAGCTATACACCTGTTAGGGATATATAACGTCTCGAAAAAAAATATTTTAAGTAGATAAAACATGCACCACCCTAAATTACTTATCACATTTCTTTGTCTCTCTTTTGATCTCATAACAAATTTCATATTCACAATTATGTTAACTCATAAACATAATTGGTCGACCTGTGAATATAAAAATCAAAAGTAACCACTGAGTAATCTTCCTTTCAGTTTAGTTCCCTCAATCATAAACCAACTCGCTTTTATAGGAATGTTCCATGGGATCGTATCACTCATGATCTTCTGGCAACATCCTAAGATAGCCAACGTTGAATTATATCTTAAGAACTAGTCAAAAGTCAAAAAGGGTAGTAAATTTTAAGAACTATAATTCTCAAGGGTCTCACATTTTCAAAAGTTGAGATCATTAACTTTTGTCCTCCATCTGGTTGTAATTTTTGCACATGTGGTATGAAACACATGTCATAGTGTTCTCTCCTTTCCACGGAGTGCATGTTTATCAAAAACTCATTTTGATTCATGAACACTATACAGATGATAGTTTAGACATACTTAATGTCTAACTTGAGTTCACTTATCTACTCATTTTACTTTAGAGCTCGCATCTGGCGATGTAGACAGATACAGTCATGACTTGCCATTTCAATATCACCATCATGATATACAAATCTCATTTCCAAATGAGACGACTATCTTGTTTTAAGCACAAGCTCTCTCAATTATCACCCAGATAATTTGCTTAAAATTAGTCTCATCTTTATTCATCACATAGACAAATAAAGGCGATTACCCATGTGAGAATGTCAATCTTCTTTATGTCCGACATGCTTTTCACATTTAAATAATAATAAATGTACCAATCATTTATGCTCATGTAAGCAAAAACAAACATCATGTTTTTAATATTAATAATAAAGTGAACATCGTTTTGGGAAAAACAACAAATAATGTAAATATATTAACATCTACGCAATCCTTGAGACCTTGTATGTCCAATGAATACATCTCTAGGAATAGGTTCTGTGAAGGGATCTGCAACCATCTCATGCGTAGAAATGTATTTCATGTCCACCTTTCTATGTGTAATCATGTCTCTCACAAAATTATATTTTGTGTCTATATGTTTGGCCTTGCAATGAAATTTTGGGTCTTTGGTGTATGCTATGGCTGTTTGACTGTCACAGTTTATCAAAACTGATTCACTTGTAGTACCTATGCCCAAATGTCCTAAATGTTTCAAAAATCTCTTTAACCATACCGCCTCTTGTACTACAGCTGAAAATGCCACAAATTCAGCCTCCATTGTGGATAATGCTATACAGGATTGTTTCTTGCTACTCCAAGATATAACACCATTGTTAAGCAAGAAAACAAATTCGGAAGTGGATTTTCTCTCATATACATCTCCTGCCTAATCAGCATCTATATAGCCTTTCAATTTCAGATCCCTACCTGGATAACACAATGAGTAATCAGCAGTACCATTTAGATATCTCAATATCCTTTTAACTGCTTGCCAATGTGCTGAGCCTGGGTTGGATTAATATCTGCTTACCATCTCGACAGCAAAGCAAATATCAGGTCTCGTACACAACATTGCATAAATTAAACTTCCAACTACATTTGTATAAGGGACATTTTTCATACGTTCTTGTTCTTATGGAGTCCTAGGACATAATCTCCGGTTTAAGTCTTCGCTTTTGGCAATAGGAGTATCTATAGATTTGCAGTCACACATATTGAATTTCTCAAGTACTTTCTTTATGTATGTCTCTTGTGAAAGAGATAACAATTTCCTTGTTGTGAGGCATCGCCCGAGCACCGGTCTAATCTGCTACAGGAATCAAAATGCTCTTCGGGAGAAACTCTACGCAATCTGGAACCCACTGTGAGTTCTGAAAAATTGAAATTTGCATTTTCGCTTATTTGTGACAGGGAGTCGCCACTTTAATTTTATTTATTTTAATTGAGAAAATTAAAGGAAAACCCAAATGAAATGACTCCAAATTTTTTATATTTGTTCCAATGGAAAAATATTAATCCACGAGTGACCAAAGTGGGTTCGGAGATCAGGTTTTGATAATAAATAGTTTAATTTCTTTAGTTTGACTTAGGTACAAAATAACTTTATATATACATAAACATGGATTAAAACGATGAATGAAATAATTATAAATGATGCAAATATTATATGGATGACATGTTATAAATGAATAAATGGAAAATAAAATATGATAAGAGAATATTTTATCTAGCCCTTATGGGTACTAGGAAAATCACATATTCCTCAATTAATTTAATAAAATAAATATAAACCAATAAAATAAATAAATAAAATGGGAAAATATTATTTAAAATATTTTGGAGTTGATGTCTTAAAGATTGGCATGCCTGTGTATCCCTTTGAATGGGAATCAAATCTCACGCAGTTCTTCCTTCTTGCGAAGGAGGGTTTTTACTCAAAAAAGATTTGATTTGATTTATTAATTTAATTCAAATTTTAAATTAATAAAATTTAGATCTTTTCATATTTAGATCAAAATAAAGGCATAACAATACGATAAATTCTATATCTGATTTTAGAATTTAATAATTGCAAGAGAGATGAATTATACATTTGCTTTTCTTGGCTTTTTTTGCGGGCGGGGCGAGACTGGCTCCGGATCTGAGCTCCACTTCGGGTTAAGAACTTAAAATAAATAATAACAATTTTAAATTGAAATTATTTTGATAGTTGAAAGGACTTGGATATAAAAAAATGAATTTGGATAGAATTTCGGTAGCAAAATAAGCGTTTTTTGCATTTTTCCCCAATTTCCGATCTAGTTTTTCAAAAGAGGAGGCTGGCTATTTATAAAGGGAGTTGAGGGGCTTCAGGCTATGCTGCCTGCAACACACGCTGAGCGGCATGTTTGGGCCTGCAGCGCGGTGCCGCCTTGGCCCGATTTGGTTTAGTTCGGACAGATTGATTTGATCCGATTTACACCATTTTGGTCCGTTTGGATCCATTTCTAATCTAAATTGGGCCCGATTTGATTATATGGATTCGTAATTGAAAACTGATGGTACCAATCAAGTGGTTTTGACCTGACACAGTCTGGTTTGGTCTGATTTATCTGAATCAACTCGATTTTGTACTGTTTTATTCGGTTTTAGCCCGTTTCTGATCCGATTTGGGCTTGGTTTGATGCTACGAGTTGGTAATTGAAAATTGGTCATTTGAGGGTACAATTTTGAGGGTTTATAGATTCCCCCTCATCAGAATTGGCTTTGTTCAAAAGGCGATTTTGATGATAGTGAACTTGGGGAATAGAAATCAAAATGATGTCTAGGTCTGTGTTTAGACATATTTAGGAAAATATATATTCCCTGTATGCGTGGAAAAAATAAAAGATATATTCCCGGTTTGTTATGGGTAAAAGATACAATCTTGATTTGTTTGGGAAAATAAGAGTTATAATCCTGGTCAGGTTGGGAAGAAGATCCTAAGGCTATCTTAGGATAGTTCTGATTATGAAAGAGAAAACTTATTCAGATTTAAGGTATGAATCCTAAGGTTGTCTTAGGATGGGTCTGTTTTTTGATTGATTGGTTCGGGTAAAGGAAATGCCCCCCAATATCTTTGGGAAGTGATGAGGATGGTCCCGGTCTGAATCTGGGTTTCATCAGAATTTATCTGTCTGGTGGACAATTCTGAAAATTTGAAAATGGTCCTATCTGATGGGATGATTGGATAGATTGATCCTTTATGATAGGAAGAGGGTGTCCTTTTTGGTAGAAAGAGATGATTATCCTCTATGATAGGATGATGTTCTTTTCTAATAGGAAGAAGTGATGGTTCTTTCTAGTAGGATTATAGTCCGTCTTGTTGCAGGAGCTCTGATTAGCAACCTATGATGAAATGTATTTGACTATTCAAAAATAACGAATTGGATATCTTAAACCTTTGAACGGCCAATTTGATATAAAAGTACTGATCATTGTAGAGGAGGGTGCCCCCATAATAAAGGACATTGGCTCAGTTATTTTGCCATAGGAGAAAGTCAAGGCAAGGTCAGATTTTGGCCTTTGGAGGAGATCAGGCTTGGAAGACTTAGTCAGGTATGGCCTGGAAGGTTATCTTGGAAGGGTGGGTCAGGTTTTGCCTTAGAGGGATCAGTTAGGTTTGGCCTGTCTTGAAAGGCTGGGTCAGGTTTGGCCTGTTTTGGAAGTGATAATGTTTGGAAGGCTTGGTTAGGATTTGGCCTGGAAGGTGAAGATCATGCTTGGAAGGCTCAGTCAGGTGTGGCCTGGAAAGTTATCTTGGAAGGCAGAATCAAGTTTTTCCTTAAAGGGATCAGTCAGGTTTGGCTTGTCTTGGAAGTGATAATGTTTGGAAGGCTCAGTCAGGTTTTGCCTGAAAGGTGAAGATCATGCTTAGAAGGCTCAGTCAGGTGTGGCCTGACTTGGAAGGCTAGGTCAAGTTTTGCCTTAAAGGGATCAATCAAGTTTGGCCTGTCTTGGAAGGCTAGGTCGGGTTTTGCCTTTGGGAGAGATTTTGTGGGTTGACTTTGTATGACTCATCTGTTAAGAGTCTACGTCTAGACATGACTTTTGGAGGTGTTTTTGACCAGTTAGCTTGATTTTGCTTATCCAAATGACTTGGATTTTAGAGATGTTTTTGCCAAGGAGGTTTTTGGGCTTGGAGGTATAGTATGACTTGCCAAGTTGACTTAGGCTTGGAAGAACTGTTTGATTTGCCAAAGTGGCTTGGGCTTGGAAAGACTGTCTGATGCACCAAGGTGGCTTTGGGCTTTGGAATGACTGTTTGACTTGCCAAAGTGGCTTAGGCTTTCGACTGGTTCAGGCCCTTTTGAATCAGCTTGAGGATGATAGTTCGTTAGAAGTCATAGCTTGACTTTTGGTTTTGCCAAGGAGAATGGGCTTCAAAAATTATGAGTCCTGAGAGACTTGGGATGTTTGGTTCTGCTGACGGGCTTGGCCCTTGTAAAATGGTATTGTGCCAAGGAAACTTGGGTTTAAAAGGATTCATGAGTCCTGAGAGACTTTGGATTCTGGTGGATTTTACCCTTGTAAGATGATATTTTACCAAGGAGACTTGAGTTTTTGGTAGGCTTGGCCCTTAGAAGATTTTACCAAGGAGACTTGGATTTCTGGTGAGCTTAGCCTTTGGGATTTTACTAAGGAGACTTGGATTTGAAAAGATGGTAAGCCTTATCTGGCTTAGGCCCTTTTGATCAGTGTTGGGGAGGTTGTATGATTTTGCTTTTGTAGCATGATTTATGGAGAAGATAAGCACGACTTATCTTATTGTCTGAGATTGAAGAGACTCTTAAAGTGATGGGACTTTTGAAAAAATACTGAATTGATTTGTATGACGACTCAGAAGACATGCTCTTAAATGGACGGTAATAGCAATTTAGCTTTTATGCTAAAAGACTTGACAGACTTCTTGAAAGCTATACCCTTAATGAATGATAAGGGCTACTTAGTTGTTTGAGTTAAGAGACATGACAAATGTTTTGAAGGATTTGCCCTTAATGATTGATAAAGGCTACGTATGGATGATTTGAAGGATATGCCCCCACTAAATGAAAAGGGCCACGTGACGGATTGACAGAAAATAATTCGGAAGGCATGCCCCTTGATGAGGATTTAGCCGAAAGATGATGATATGCTTTTAATATAAGATAAAGACATAAAGAACAAAATGATTTGATCATGATGATACTTCTTTTTAGCTATGATTTTTGCCTAAACCGCCTTTTTGGGTTTTTAACTCGACGAACTTGCTCTAATTTTTGCCTAAGTCGCGCCCTTTTGAGTTTTCAACTTAGCGAGCTTTCTCTGATTTTTGCCTAAGTTGCCTTTTCGAGTTTTTAACTTAGCAAGCTTTATCAATGAATTTTGACATTTAAAGATTATTCCACCATGATTTGGGCTTCTGTTGTCCTTCGTCTTGGAGCTTTGATCTTTGTGTAGACCATTGTATTGAATGCTCGTACAGAGAGAAACCTTGTGGGGACATCGGGTCTTTTTGAGATTGTTGCCCCCTGTTGAGGTGTATGTTTTTTGATTACCCAAAAGTGCAATGGGTAATTTTATTGGATTGTCTTTAGCTTTGACTGTTCCAACTGAAGAGATCACCATTTGGTGTTCTTTTTTATTTCGACTATCCTTTGGTTGGATATGATGAAGTTGCTGCTGATGTGGGCATGAATACCTCAAGTTTTGATTGTTCCAAATCATGGTGGAATTCATGGTGAAATGCAAATGCTTGCCAAAATTTATTGATTTGTTTTTGTTTTGTTTTTATTTTTTTTTATCAAATTAAACAGGAAAGATGAAAATAGAGAAGTACATATAAATGTTTTATTGCAAAAGGAGAATATAGTACAAAGACTCATAAATGACAAACTCAGACTCGAACTTGAATTTTGAACATGGACTCAGACTCGAATTTGGATTTGGATTTGGACTCAATCTTAGACAGGTCAAATTAGCTGAGCTTGAACTCCTCCATAACATACTACTTGGGCAGAGGTGAGGTGGGATTTGTCTTCCACGTCTGTGAAGATGCATGGAATCATGACTTCAGGTTTGAAAAGGAAGATGAGATTGAGGCATGTCGGTCTTAGCCTCAAAGGTCATGGAGTTCAGATTCTTCATCACTATTCAGATTGGTGGTGGAGAATTCAGGTTGAAATGATCTGCTTTGGATGCAATATTCAACCTTGGATGCAGTTGCCACTAATGCTTTGAAGGTAGGCAAGTATTGGGTTATCAAATGGGTTTGGTAAGCTGGGAGTAGGTTGGATGTCCACCTGTTCTTATTCTGTTGGTCTGTTTACCATTTGAGCAGCTTTAACCCTCCACCTTGTAAGAAACGTGGAGAATGACTCATTTGAAAGTTGTCTGGTGGTTTCCAAATCATGCCTGGTGGCATCCACTTTACTGTTGTAATGATATTGCTTGATAAAGGCTTGACAGATATCATCTCATGTCATTTGCTAGCTTTTTTTTAGTGAAAGAAACTATCTCAAGGAAGCACTGGTTATTGATTGCTGGAACAGTTGTGCAAGGAGTTCATTGTCGAATCGCAAAGGCTGCATTCCCTCACATATATCATCAGATGGCTTTTAAGGCAAGTAATTCCATCAAATTTCTCAAGTTCAGGCATCTTGAATTTTGGTGAAAGTCTGGCATCAGGGAACAAGGCTAAATTGTCCATATCAATCAGGTCATTGTGGAGTTTTAAGGTTTTAATGATTTTTTTCCATCACTTTAAATTTCTCCATGTATATTCTCAGGTCATCTTTTGAAAATGATTCGCAGGAGATGAAGTGGTAGGTTGAGTTATGATGTTTGGAACCTCACTAGGTTGAGGGGTACTAGTAACAACCTTTCCCTTGTCTGTAGGGTCAATGGTTGTTTAATTTTGGGTCTGAATAGGATTAGCCCGGTTCAGATTTGGGGTAGTCTGGTCCAAAGCTGTGTTTGGATTAACTGGGTTGAGGCTGGCTTGATTAACCATGGCCCGCACTTCTTCGATGATGGATTGCTTATGCTCTTCAAATTGGGCTTATTGAGTATTCAGAATTGCTTAAAAATTTTCCTCTTGTTTCTGAAGGAGATTGGTCATGAATGTGGTCAGGGCAGCCATGTCAGTTGGATCAGCCATTGGTACATTTGCAAAACCAAAAGAAACTCAGTAAGTGTTTGGTGAAGAGGTGATATGCGGGTAATAGTATACAGATTCTGAGGGAAAAGGATCCCTTATGGTGTTGTGGGCTAATTGTTTTTGGGTTTTGAGTATGATGGGCCAAAAGTATTGGGTTTTAGGGATTTGCCAATGTTTTGGGCTTAGGACTGCTTGTGGTGCCAAGGGTATTGGGCTTTGGAGAATTTCCTTAGGTAGAATGGGCCAAGGTTTTGGGCTTATGGGGTTTCAAGTTGTGCCAACTGTATTGGGCTTTTGGAATTTGTGGGACGAAGTTGATTGGGTCAAAAGTGCTTGACCCTTCTTCGGTTCAAGGTTTCATAAATGCATATTGTACAATATGGATGCATGTATAGGGAAAAGTTTTTCATGATGATGCAGATGTGTATGGGCTTTTGCTTTATGGAACATCCAACCTAAGGTTAGGTTCTAAGTTCATTACATGAAAAGGCTTGGTGGTTTTGGATAGGGTACCCGTCACACTAGAGTAGCTATATACCTAACCACATGTGAGTCAAGGAGCCTCACATGGGTCCAGCGGTACGTGCATACTCATTACACCTTTAAAAAAGATTTAAAGGATTCGTCGCGGGCTGGATGATCTCACTTTCGGCAAATAAACCCAAGGAGGGTTACCCACTCGATGTTACTTTCTATCATTTGTTTTCCTAGGAAACTAGGGTTTTGGACGATGAGTCCACATGTAATGATGCATGAAAAGCTATTTGAACTTAAAGCCAAACTTTGCATTTTACCAAAAGTAATATGCTTTTATCTTTTATTTGAAAAAGATTTAGTACTCCCCAGCAGAGTCGCCAACTGTGAGGCCTCACCCAAGCACCGGTTCAATCCGCTACGGGAATCAAAATGCTTTTCGGGAGAAACTTCATGCAATCTGGAACTCGCTGTGAGTTCTGAAAAATTGAAATTTGCATTTTCGCTTATTTGTGACAGGGAGTCGCCACTTTAATTTTATTTATTTTAATTGGAAAAATTAAAGAAAAACCCAAATGAAATGACTCCAAATTATTTATATTTGTTCTAATGAAAAAGCACTAATACATGAGTGATCAAAGTGGACTTGGGGATCAGGTTTTAATAATAAACAGTTTAATTTCTTTAGTTTGACTTAGGTACAAAATAACTTTATATATGCATGAACATGGATTAAGACGATGAATGAAATAATTATAAATGATGTAAATATTATATGGATGACAGGTTATAAATGAATAAATGGAAAATAAAATATGATAAGTGGATATTTTCTCTAACCCTTATGGGTACTAGGAAAATCACATATTTCTCAATTAATTTAATAAAAGAAATATAAACCAATAAAATAAATAAATAAAATGGAAAAATATTATTTAAAATATTTTGGAGTTGATGCCTTAAAAATTGGCATGCATGCGTATCCTTTTGAATGGGAATCAAACCTCACGCAGTTCTTACTTCTTACGAATGAGGGGTTTTACTCAAAGAGGTTTGATTTGATTTATTAATTTAATTCAGATTTTAAATTAATAAAATTTAGATCTTTTCAGATTTAGATCAAAATAAAGACATAACAAAAAAATAAATTCTAGATCTGATTTTAAAATTTAATAATTGCAAGAGAAATGAATTATACCTTTGCTTTTCTTGACTTTTTTTGCGGGCGGGGCGGGCCTGATTCCGGATTTGAGCTCCACTTCGGGTTAAGAACTCAAAATAAATAATAAAAATTTTAAATTGAAATTATTTTGATAGTTGAAAGGATTTGGATATAAAAAAGTGAATTTGGACAGAATTTCGATAGCAAAATAAACTTTTTTGCATTTTTTTCCCAATTTTCGGTCTGATTTTTCAAAAGAGGAGGCTGGCTATTTATAGAGGGAGCTGAGGGGCTTCAGGCGGTGCTAGCGGCGGCATGCCCGGCACTCTTGGTATGCCGCGTAGTGCCGCCCAGGCGGCCAACGCCTTTGCCCAGTCTGGTTCAGTTCGGACCGATTGGTTTGACTCGATTTACACTGTTTTGGCCCGTTTCTAATCCGAATTGGGCCCGGTTTGATTCTATGAATTCGTAATTGAAAATCGATGGTACCAATCAAGTGTTTTTGACCTGACACAATTTGGTTTGGTCTGTTTTATTTGAATCAACTCGATTTTGTAATGTTTTATTCAGTTTTAGTCCGTTTCTGATCTGATTTGGGTCCTGTTTGATGCTACGAGTTCGTAATTGAAATTCGGTCATTTGGGGGTGCAATTTTGAGGGTTCACACTTGTTCTATCTCTTAAAATCTTAACTCCAAAAATATATGCTGCATCATCCATATCCTTCATTTCAAAGTTGGAGGATAACCATACTTTGGTATGATGTAGATACTCTTTGTCATTTCCAACTATTAGTATGTCATTAACATATAATGACATAATGACAAATTTGTCCTTTGACCTTTTAATATAAACACAATGATCTTCATCTATCATAGTGAAATCATTCAACACGATTGATTTATGAAAACAAATGCACCATTGTCTTGAAGACTGCTTAAGACCATAGGTTAACTTTTTCAATCTACAAACCTCATGTTCCTGGCCCTTTTTGATGAAACCTATAGGTTGATCCATATAGATTTTTTCATCCAATTCTCCATTAAGAAAGACAGTCTTTATATCCATTTGATGTAATTTAAGGTCAAGGCTTGCCAAAATAGCAAGAATCAGCCTTATAGAGGTAAACCTCACAACAGGAGAAAATGTCTCTTCATAGTCAATTCCTTCCTGTTGTGTATACCCCTTTACAACGAGACGAGCTTTATATCTCTCGATGCTGCCATCAACTTTGCACTTAATTTTGAGAATTCATTTATTCCCAATAGTTTTACATCCTTTTGGGAGATCTACCAAGTCCCAGACTTTGTTTGATCTCATAGACTCCATTTCCTCTTCCATTGCTTTCATCCATTGATCACTAGCAGGGCACGAGAGAGCCTCTTTTACATTCTTT
>CATKHJ010211406.1:0-29449 GCA_949750685.1 Vernicia montana | reverse complement strand
AAGTTTTATACAAATTTCTATTTTTATATATTTTTGAAATATTTCTATAAAACTTATAAAATTTAAAGAAATTCAATTTTTAAATAAATTTCTCTCTTTTTTTAAATTACTTCCATTAAATTTAATAAAGCTTTTTATTTGAAATTAAATTTAATAAAGCTTAAATCTATAAAATTAATAATATATATATATATATATATATATATATATATATATATATATATATATATATATATATAAAGATTATAATTATTATTAATATTTATTATTATTTGAAATTTTATTTAATAAATTTGTCAATTACTATTTATTTGTAATTTATACTAATTTATTTATTTACTTTATCTTAATATATTTTTATTTATTATAATTTTTAATAGGTAATATTAATTATGATATACTATATAAATATTTATTATATATTTAATACAATTTTGATTAAATTTCAATTTAACTTTGACTGGTTATTCTCTATTTTCACCATTTTAAAAATAAACATTGACATTTCCTTAGCATGGATCGCATGTAAATTTGCTTCTGTACCATAAATCGAATGTGTACTAAAAAAGTTGTAAAATACAGAAAGATGTGAAAATAAATAAACAATTATTTTAAATTTAAGAATCTAATAATGTAGTGGAGTGTAGTACTACGGAAACACTGATTGGTTTTTGTCCCCGCCGAAACCGTCCTCGTAAAAAGGACCAAAATTCCCAATCTCAGGCCCAGCACCGCCGTAGCTCCGCCGTCCATCTCTATATTTATCTTTTAGTTATTTGAATTCAAGAAAAAGAAAAACAAAGAAAATGTTGGGAGCAACCACTGCATTCAAGTTGTTTAGATTTAGGGCTCGAGAGCTCATCTTCTACAATGACTCTTACAAGAAACCAATCTTCTTGACCACTTACTTCCATTCTCCGACCACCATCGCCATCGCCACCGCCACCGCCACCAGAACTATCTATGGTAATTTCCCTTTGTTAACAAACAACAGCAACAACAATAGATCATACTCCACCACTCACCATCCTCCATGGGAGAATTTCAGAGTTTCTCGTTGTGGTTCTACCGGACTTCCTCTCAATCTCAACGCTTTCCTCTCCGATTCTACTTTTTCCACCTCCGCCGCGGCTTCCAGGCAACCGGTTTGTCAAGCATCATTACATAGTTCTCGTCTCTTCTATTCCCTTTCTTTTAATTAATTTTGCCCTAATTTAATTTTTTAAATAGAGTGCAATGTTGAATGGGCGTGTTTTGTTCTCAAGCTCTGCTGGTAATCCTAATAATAAAGGCAATGGAGCTAAATCATCAATTACTGCCTCTAAACCAGAGGAGAAACAAGTTGCTGATATGAAAATTCTTCGAACACTTGCTAGTTATTTATGGATGAAAGATAATTTTGAGTTTCGTTTAAGGGTCATGACTGCACTTGCATTTCTTGTTGGTGCTAAAGTCTTGAATGTTCAAGTCCCTTTTCTCTTCAAACTTGCTGTTGATTGGTTGACTACTGCTACTGGCAATGCTACTGCCCTTGCTTCTTTCACCACTGCTAATTCTACTCTCATTGCTCTCTTTGCTACTCCTGCTTCTGTTCTCATTGGATATGGCATTGCCCGTTCTTGTGCTTCTGCTTTCAATGGTATTTCTATTTTTACATGTAAAATTGTGCTTTTGTACCCTTTGATTCATTGTTTCTTCTTATATTTCGGTGAAACTCTATTCTTGTAGAATTGAGGACTGCTGTGTTCTCTAAGGTGGCTCTGAGAACTATCCGTCAAGTATCTAGAAAGGTAAATTATGCCTATTTTTTAATAAATATGATTTTATCAATGCTTCATATGATTAAGATGCTTGGTTCTTCTTCTGTTGTTGCATATCACATTTACTTATTTTTTTACTTTAACATGATTGTATTTTTAAAAATTCAGGTGTTTGCACATTTGCATGACTTGGACCTCCGTTATCATCTTAGGTATTTTTCTTGATATATATTGCTCCTATTAATTATAAGGTGCTTTTAACAATTGACTTATTATAATTTCTCCTGTTTCTACTTGGTTACTCTCTTTCTAGTCGAGAAACTGGTGCATTAAATAGAATAATCGATCGTGGTAGCCGTGCAATAAATTTTATACTCTCTTCAATGGTGTTCAATGTTGTGCCAACTATCCTAGAGGTACGACTATGGTCTTCACCTTTTTGAGCGACATTACATGCTAAATTTAGTTCATTTTGCATTCTGCTATTTACAGTAGGCATTGTCTATAATGTGGATGCTCAATATCTGTCTATGCTGGACCATTGGTTATAACCTATCAAAATTACATGTCTCCACCCATGCAATTGCTTGTTTCTGAACGTTTTTCAATAGATTTTTAACATGCATCCTTTTAGATATCTATGGTGTCAGGTATTTTGGCATATAAATTTGGAGCCCCTTTTGCATGGATCACTTCGCTTTCAGTTGCGGCATATATTGCTTTCACATTGTCTGTGACACAGGTAATATATCTTCTGCCAATTCTTTATTACCATGCATGTAGGTTCTTAGCATAGTTGGGTACTCATGCACTCTTGTTTTCTTTTTACTACTATCTGCTGCAGAGCTATTTTCATTGATTTATAATGCACCATGGGTCTGTTAGGATTGTCCAAAATATGAAGCAGGAATAGGAATGGACGTTCTCCCATTTTATTTCATTTGTGAGAAAATTAAATATAGTTCAATGACAATTTTATAAGTATACTCAAAATCTGATTTCATTTCTGCCTAAATTGAAGTGAGTTAAAACATAGAAATGTCAGCAAAAAAATTTTGGATTTCTTGTTTTGTAGAAATCCTATTTTAGGATTTTTGTTTCATTTTGAAAATGAACCAAATGACCCTGAAAGACTCTGATCTCACTTGGCGTTCTCTTGGGGCTAAAAGCCTGTGGCAACATGTTTTCATTTTCTTAGGGGTTGCAGGTGAAGGAATTGAGATGGATGGCTTCCTTCATTTTCTTCCCCCTGTTTCTCAAGTTAGTAACTTTTTGTATAGTGGTCAATATTGTCTAATGGTTCCTTGTCATTTCCAGTGGCGGACCAAATTTAGGAAGGCCATGAATAAAGCTGATAACGATGCTAGTTCAAGGGCAATTGATTCTCTAATCAATTATGAGGTGAGATTTTAATGTTTCACTTCTGAATTTTTTTTGATCATCTATTTTTTCAATTCCTTTGATTTTTGGTTATCTATTTTTCAATTCTATTTCCTAGACTGTTAAATATTTCAACAACGAAGCTTATGAAGCTGATAAATATGACGAGTTCTTAAAGAGTAAGTAGATTAAGCTTTCTAGATTTTGTTTTATTTTTTATCTACTTTATAGATTAGTGTGAATTTTGATTCAGCAATTCCTTGATATATTGAAGTTTCAATAACCATATATATTGTCATGTGAATGCATTTGGGGTGAGAGATGCATGATGACTTATGCTATACTCCTAGTCAAATGTGTAATTTTCAAGCAAGAAAATTGCTATTTTACCAAGCTTTGACCCTAAATTAACTTAACTTGAGGCAAGTTGGTAACATTCAAAAACTGAAATAGTTTATATAACTTTGCAATTATATGCATACAATTTATAGACAGGGTTTTCCACACTACCTTTTAACTTTAAAGCGCGCACGCGCACGTGCACGCACGCGCATACATACATACATACATACATAAATACATAATACTAGTATTTGTAACATGCGCATTTATATATAATCCATAAATATTAATATTTGGTTTCTATGATATGGCTCCAGTCTAAAACTGTAGTACCCTTTTTTATATATAATCCATCAAAATTGTATCCACTAATTTATGTTATAATTGAATGCAAGGAACCAAATATATATATATATATATATATATAGACAGACTATTTTAGAATTTAAGATGGTCATCATTTTCTAGGAAACCTAAAGGATTAATATTAAAAAATTCTAATTTTTTCATGTGTTTGTAATTTTATCTCGTGTTTATTAATTTACAAAATTTTATCTTAATTTGAAAACTTAGTATCAATTTTATCCTAGATCAAAATTGAAAGAAAGATAAATATTTTATCAATTCAGAAGGTCAAAGATCAAATTAGCCCTTAAAATTATACTCCCTCCATCCCACAAATATAGGCATAGTTTTATTTTCACAGAGATTAAGAAATATAGTTAATATAGTTAAATTAATGGTATGTACTTAACTTTTTCCTAAAATATCCTTCATAGATTTTTATTCCATCATTGTTTCAGTGTGCTTTTAATTACTACTCCAAATACTATTATTTGTTGATAAACATGCACATAATTAGTAAAATGATAAACTAACTACTTTTCTAAAATAGAAATAGGCCTATATTTTGGGATGGACTAAAAAAGAAAGTATGCCTATACTTGTGGGACAGAGGGAGTACTAAATTGTCAATTTAATTCCTAAATTTTAATTAGTCAATTAAACGTTTTTGGTAAATTAGCACTAATCAAACTAATATCTCAACTAAACAAATTTGAAATTCAATCATTTGTAAAAACCTAAATTATACAATAAATAATATAAAAAAGTTAATATCAAGTAACAAACATAAGACTTTTTTTAGACTGCCTGACAAAAGTCTTTTGTATCATGATTAATGTGCAAATATATAGCATAAATTGAAGATATTTAATCAAACAATAATAAAGTTCATTAACCTCCTATCATTATTTATGAATCCAAATTCCCAATTATATAAATTATGCACTAACATGTTTTAACTCGAGTAAGTTGAATTGCAGTTGCCAATTGATGCACAACGCAATATTTTTTACATTATTCTATTTAATATTTTAAATCTTTAATAGTAATAATAATAAAGGAAGTAAAGATAACAAACTTGATATGACATAAGGTTAATCATCTGAACTTCAAAATAATTGCATAACTATAAGAATTCAAACATACAATGCCAATATCATAACATTTTGAAGTCCATTCAGAACTTCCTATCATGCATGTAATGGTGAAAAATTGCTTACCAA
Organism: Vernicia montana; assembly: GCA_949750685.1. NCBI lineage: Eukaryota > Viridiplantae > Streptophyta > Magnoliopsida > Malpighiales > Euphorbiaceae > Vernicia > Vernicia montana. The sequence continues at coordinate 24,399 of CATKHJ010211406.1, read as the reverse complement.
TACTTCCCTTTTGATCATAAAACAATCAAAATTTCGTGAAACAAAAGGCTTCTAACAAAGAGAGCCTAGCTTTCTCATACAACAACTATTATGATTCCTATTTAGATTTTAGGTTTTTCATATATTCATACGGATGTGGGTTTAGATTTTCAGGTTTTATACATATTTAAGTAGTTTTTTTTTAATAGTATTAAATATTCCAAATCAAATCCTTGTCAAATAGGAACATGTAATTAACGTGTAGTTTTTTAAACTCTTTTTAAGAATTGATAATAATAAACAAAAATAATTGTATAGTTAAGGGAATAGCAAAAATTAGTATGTGAATTTTTTTCAGTTCATACGTCCACCCCTCTATCCATACATTTATATATATTATAAAAATGTATGTATGCATATGTGTGTGTGTGTAAAATAAAATACATTAGTAGTAATATAGCATGAAAATTTTTCTATATACATATGTATAAGCGCGCGCGCACGCAAAGAAAAGTGTTAAAAACACGCATACAATAAATACATACATGGGTAGAAGCGTTATTTTATGTAAGACTTCTATATAGACATACATATACACATATGTGTGAGAGTGTGTTCCTGCAACTTTCAATTGCTTTACTTTAATTTCTTTCTTCTTACTATTCGATAATGACTATTTTTCAGGGTATGAAGATGCGGCATTAAAAACACAGCGAAGTCTTGCTTTTCTGAATTTTGGCCAAAATGTGATATTTAGCACAGCTTTATCAACAGCTATGGTGTTATGTTCCCATGGGATTATGAATGGCCAGATTACAATTGGTGATTTGGTAAAACTTCATACAATCACTTGTTAAAAAGCTGTACATTGTGATGAAATGATTAGTCAATGGCTAGACAAATTTTATATTTAAATGTGAAAATGCAGGTCATGGTGAATGGGCTTCTCTTCCAGCTATCTCTTCCACTCAATTTCCTTGGCAGTGTTTATCGTGAGACCATACAGAGTCTTGTTGACATGAAGTCCATGTTTCAATTACTTGAGGTAGTTTTCAAGGAACTCCCTACAATTTTCTTGCAGTTCAGGAGCTGATATAATGCTATTTTGAATGCTATGTTTTTTCTTTCCTCTTCATAATGCTATTCTGTTTTTCCTTTTCATCACCTTTGGAAAGTATCTTAACATTCTGAACTTCTCTTTTTTGTCTTCATTTTTTTTCTTTGCAAAATCATGGAAGAATAAGAAGCATAAAAATACATGTTGATAATAGCGGCATTTGTTTATTAATATAAGGCTATTTTTGGTAAACCATAATGGAATGGAATGCAATCATTACGCTAAAAATGCATGTGATTACGTTACATTTCATTACTGCTTACCAACGTAGCGTAAGTGATTTAAATTTCTCTGTGTTTAGTTTCATTGGCACTTGTTACATTATTTCTCTTATAATGGTTTTTCAGGAGAGGGCTGAGATTAGAGATAAAGATGATGCAAAGCCTTTTACGTTAAATGTAGGTAGCATTCAGTTTGACGACGTACACTTCAGGTATCATTGGTACTTTCCTTCAATAAAATGTTTTGGCCGTCTATTAGTCTCACAACTCCATATGTAAAGTTAAGGTTTTACTTTGCAGGCTATTATCATAATTATGTAGTATCATCTGTTCATTCTTGCATTTACCAAGTTAATTTTCCCAAAATCAATTACTGTCTAAAATTACAACTTCTGCAGCTTCTAATATTGACCTTCACTCTAGTTGGATCCTTAGATTCTATTTGAAATCATTATATTACTAATATTATTATATTAGTATGCAATCCTGTGCTAATCTATTCTTTCACCTGGACACATAACTTTTGAATAGTTCCTACCTGGACACATTACTTGGTTTATGCAGCAAATCGCAAATTGAAATCATTTGGTTTGACTTGGAGAAACTCAGAAATTTGTTTCTCTGCTTCCTACTTGAAACTTGAAGAAATTGTTTAACAAAGTTATTGGAAGTGTATGGATCTAATGGCAACAAAGCTTTTATATGCTCTCTGATTAAGTTGTGCAAAAAAGCAAGCTTAGATACCATATTATTCTGAAAAAATATGCTCAAAATTTGACAATTGGGGCCCTTTAAGTCATGTTAGTTAATAGGGACCATATTGGTAGTGGATGTATTCTTAGAAAATAGAAATCCACCCATGTTTTCATTATGATGAACTAGAACTTGAAAATATAGCACTTTGGGGCTTCAAAGTATAAATGAAGGTCTTAGCAAAGGAAGATTATTTGTATTGACTACATAGGAGTTTAAGGAGAAGAAAATTGATTGTTGGATAAACCTGAAACGTCTAGCTGCAGCAGCATCGAAATTAGCTTTTTCAGCATTTTTTAAATTGTTTAAGTGGTGGAAAAATACTCTTGTGAAAGAAAGTAATGGGTGTACAACTATGGAGGACAAGAAATCCTCCAACAACTCAAAGACCAACTAGCAAAAAGGAATGTAAAACTGTAGCTAAAAATGTAATGTCCTCTAGTTGAGCTGGATAACATTCAAAGAGACCCCTCTAAAAACTCAAAAGCATAAGCCCGCATAAAACCCAGCAACACCACCTTGTCCCACAACAACTAATGGATATGCTCTGATTTTTAAAGGGACATGCATTTCTCTCCATCCAAAGACTCCATATGACTGCACAAAAAGCACAACTCCAAAGAATATTGGAATCTTTCCTGCCACTAAAAAACAAAAGATCATAAATAAGCTTGTGGCATAATAAAGTATGAAAATGCAAGTAAAACCAGGAAAACTGCAAATTAAAACCTAAACAGCTATCTCAAACGCTTTCTTTGACTAAAATGCTTCTTTATTGGTTTAGGATTAGTAGCTCTAACTTCTTATCTAATCACTCAATTGATATTGGATCACTTGTTATTATATCTTATCAAATCAATGTGATAGCAAGGAGTCCTTTCTTAAAATGCTAAGAGTTCTAGGTATTTGAATAATTCAATCTAATTCTAAATTTGTTGAAAGTTATTCATTCCATTTTTTTTTAATATCTTAATGTGTTCTTCTATTAGCTTAGGCTCAAAAAATTCTTAGTTTTCTATCATGAGAAACCCAAGTCATTGAGGGACTTTGATCATTTAAAGTCTATGCTAGACGTGTGTGTGCATTTTCTTTCAAGAGGGATGACAGGCAGGTTTTGAAGGTGTTGCTAATTTTTTATGTAATTCTAACCCTAGATGTGATACCTGCTCATGGGCCAGGCCTGGGTTTGGAAAATGTCAAATTTTCCAAAGGCCTGGCCCAGCCGACCTTCAATTTTTTTTTCACAAATTGAGGCCTAAGGCCTGACTCACAAACAGGTCTATGTGATGCATATCATGTAAGGCTAAAGGACTTTGTGCATGAAACCTGGCTACAAAATTTAGATTACATTTGTAACATTATAGGCCCACCATCTCAAAATGCTAACTAGAGTTGCTTTTAGGATCATTGGTTCTAATAAGTAGACCAAGGGTCTCTCCATCGTATGACTGATATAGAAATGTGGGATGCGACAAGAAAAAAAAGAACTCAAATGCAAAAGTTTTTTTTCACAGTGCTGGACAGATTCTGCTGCAGTTCTAAAATTTTGATTTTTCTTCACTTTCTTCTCAAAACAATATCCATTGTTTATCCACATATTATTCTATCATTTAGTTGCTCACTAGCAGCCTCTGGAGCCTTGAAAGATCTCTGGAGGATCTCAGTTCATACAGATTAATCATCAATATGTTTGAAATATGTTGCCACATTTTCAATATCATACTATTATTGATTAGTGTGCTGTCTGGTGACTTTGCTGTTTATTAATTGCTCATCTGCTGTAGTTGGAACTTGTAACAGTTACCTGGTGGAAAGAAAGATTCTTGACGGCATATCTTTTGTTCTGCCAGCTGGAAAAAGTGTGGCTATTGTTGGGACAAGTGGCAGTGGTAAGGCTTTGGGTTGTTAGAGTTCACCATTACCACTGGTTGTCTATTCTTGCATCATTTTATTATTTGAGTAGTTCTCCATAAAGAAAACTTTATCAATTAGTTTTTCTTCATATTTGAGCATTTCAATCCCCAATATCACTGGTCATGTTTGCTTGGTTGCCTAAGCATTTACATGCAAATAAGTAAATTAGGGTCAGTACTTGGTAAGCTGCTTCTTGTTCTATGAAATACTTTATGAGAGATGACATGCAATTAACTTGCCTAGAGGGCTGGCAAGCTACTAGACTACCTCTTTTGCTAGCTGGTGTGGCAACAATGTGCTGCTAAAAAAGAGCAAGAACAAGTTGAAAAAAAAAAGACGGGGGTTGGAGCTGGGGGGATATCAAATGAAAATTTCCCCCCTCCTGCTAATTCAGGCAATTTTTGTTATGATGTTTAACAAAATGAAATTCGTTTTTATGCAGTCGTATTAAATAATACCCATGCACTTACATTACTGAATGCCTGTTCATTAGTCACCTTGCTCCATTATTAATTCCTCTTAATTGGTATATGCAGGCAAGTCAACTATTCTTAGATTGCTCTTCAGGTTTTTTGACACTCATTGTGGAAGTGTAAGAACTAATACCTTCATTGTTAATAACTTAGGTGCTTAATTGATTTTAATTCCTCTTTTTTTTTTTTTTTTTTTTTTTTTTTTTTTTTCCTGTTTAAATAATTTCTGGTGGATTAATCAACCAAAAAAAAAAGAATTTCCTTTGGAGTTTTTTTTTCCCTGTCTAGAACTTATTTTGCTCCATAATGATGTTATATTCCAATTTTAGCAGTTCCACTACTGGTATTTGAAACTGTTATTTGCTCTTGACAGATAAGAATTGATGGTCAAGATATACGGGATGTAACGCTGGATAGTCTGCGAAGGGCTATTGGTGTTGTCCCACAAGACACAGTAAGTTCAGTTCAACAATTCAAATGCTGTTTGTTTAGTCTTGCTATATTTCCGATAAATTAAGAGGATCCTTGTGATATCATGCAAAGTTGTGATGTTGATGAGCTGTGCTACTCTTTTTCTCAATGTGCAGGTACTTTTCAATGATACAATATTTCACAACATTCACTATGGTCGTCTTTCAGCAACAGACGAGGAAGTATGTCTTTTTTCTTTTTCTACTTTGCTGACTATGAAGTTGATTGTACTTACACTTATTTACACACAGGTCTATGATGCTGCTCGACGTGCAGCAATCCACGACACTATCATGAAATTCCCTGAGAAATATTCTACTGTGGTCGGGGAACGAGGGCTTAAGGTGAGAGGTTCACTGATTAACTAACCAAATGCATTTCTTAGTTATGGTTGTGTGACACCTATCTCAAGAATATGGGCGAGGTGCTGTTTTATGTTTAAAAAGTTTGCTTGCCTTCCAAAATGATAAGAGCAAGAAATGGAAAAATAGTAACTGCTATATCCCTTTCATACTCCATGGGGATAAAGGCGGCTTTTCTTTTAAACTGCAAAATAACATTGTTTGCTTGTCCCTTAATGCTTACGAGCAGGATGTGTGATCGGACCCAATTTTCTAGAATTCACATTTATTCTAATGCATCTTATTTTTAGAATAAGATGGCCTGGGTTTCAATCTGTTGTGGTCAGCATGGTCAGTTTTGGGCCATGTTAATCTAATGTAGTTGTATTTCTGTTCATTCGGATCGTTTATATTATGGATTTAAGCTACCACTTAGAATGGTGGTTTTGCTGTTCCAAGGGGCATGAACAACCACGCAACTTGCAAAGTTGACTTATGTGGTTCTCAAATTGCACCAGTCATTCATGTGTGGCCAGTGGACTTTGTGTACATTTGTCAGACTGAAACATTGGGGGTTATCACATATATAATCACTAGACTTTGTATCGAGTCCCATTATGGTCACTTCAATTTGACTCATAAAAATCACTAATCCAACCTGAATCCAGATTCTCCCGGTTCAGGGTTGGGTCCATGTCCATCACATTGTTAAATATGGATCGGGTCCAAGTCAAACGCGATCCGGTTATTAGGACTACTAAAGAAATAGGGTCAGATTTTCCAAAAAAGCTGGAAATTACAACATTGCCCTTTAAACCTAAAGTAATGACCGAAGTTCTAATTTATCCTAAAAAGACGTGAATAAGACTAAAAGCATTAAAATATACTATATTTTCCAAATGGATCCCATATGAAATCTATACCATAATTCTAGATTTATGTCCTTGAATTTGAATTTTCTTGTCTTCTTATTTTGCATCAGGAACTCAACTAAGCACAATTACCAAACGATTGGGACTTGTGAACTATTATATTGCAAGTTGTTAATTTCAAGAGCTAGTTCTCATTAGTTGATGGAAGAATATTGACTTCATTTCTTTATGTTTGGTGGAAAGACTCCTAAAAACTTGTTCGTGGGTTGGGCCACAGGGCTCTTTTTGTGAAGAAAATTGCTGGTTAGGCGGGCCGAGCCTTTACAAAATTTAACATTTTTCAAAACCTGGCTTGGCCCATGAACAAGTTAGTACAAGATAGATGTCAAAATCATAGTTACCATAATCAAAGCTACCCATTGGTCAGACTAAAAGAATCGCAATTTTGAGGAAGAGCGGGATGGTTCACTTAACATACCAAATGAGCAAAAAAAAAAAAAAAATTGAATGACATGCATCAAATCATCGTTGAACTGCACAATTTTTAATCAACCTACATGGTTCAACTATTAGATCATCAAATTTAAATTAATGAACTTCATTTAAACAATTTTTCAGTTTTTAATCTTAATTACATATAAATATGATAATTATAGATAGGTATATATACATGAAATTATATTAATAAATGACATATATACATGAAATTATGTTAATAAATTTTGACACATTATTTAATAATTAAAAAATATGCAGTTTAATCATTGAATCAATGGTTGAACCTTAATATTTTTATTTTCATGATTCAATGCTAAGTTCAATTATGATAACACTAGCTAAAACACATTATGAGAAAGTTGTGGGGTAGACTGTGATGCAATTTGTGTTCCTCCGAAGGGCATAGGTCCTATCATGACCCAAGCCGGTCTTAGAGAGGACCTTTCGTTACTATTATTCTTCTTAGGAATCTTAATAAGTAATTTAATACTCTTCTAGGGTTATTTAGTAATATTCGATTTATTTCTCCATATAATGTTGTATTCTCTACAAATATATTTGGTTTTTGGTTGAATTAAAGTGTTTTGGGTGTGAGAATCTAGGGTTCTACATTTGTATGATTTAGGAAGCTGCATGGGCAATACAATGAATAATAAAGAGATGATACTTTGTAATCAATACTCCAATGAAGATAAGGCAATTATTTGTGTCAGTGAACCCTTAAACATCTACTAATCAAGTAATTTTTCTTTCTAGTTAAGCGGTGGTGAGAAGCAGCGTGTGGCATTGGCACGTGCATTTTTGAAAGCACCTCCTATTCTGTAAGGATTCCATTATTCTTCTTCTTGGCCAAACATATGTGTGTGTGTATATATATATATATATATATAACTATTTTGAGTTGTCTATTTCCTTTCTCAAAATCATAAAGATTAAAATTATTTTGTCTCTTATAGTTCTTGTGGTTCCTTCCTTGGCAATTACCAAATAACAGTCAGTCCCTTGCAAGCACCTAATGGAAATGAAATGCTAACAATAATTTAATTATCTTTACCAAATTCGTTTTTTCAAATTATCGTTTGTTTATATTTATGATGGTGTTCTAGAATTTACGAGCTGGGTTATGGCAATCTTCAAGTGTTTAGTATTTTTGTCATTGTGTTTTGAAGTGTTTCTTTTCAATGATATAGCTCAACTTGTTGTGTACTCAAATGAAAGGGTCTTTGAATTAACATGTCCTTGAAACTTGTTAGAGCAATGATATTTAAGTTACCAATTATGCTTATGTTCATAGTGGATGATAATATACATAGAAAGGTCAACATGTAAAATTTTCTTATGCATCATTTAACATTTTTGACTCTTAAATTCTGTTTTCAACTGTCTTAGTTTGGCCTTTTTTGTGTACTAGCGTAACAATGTTGGTCTATCATGTAGAGTATTCTTCATCTTTTTTCTATCTATAGGTCTAAGTCTTATGTTACATTCTTTTTCACTTGTGTCGTTAGCTGTCCACCTATGTTGTTCAAACCGAAAACTTTGCCCTGGGGTATCATATGCTAACATGACATAAACAGGAGTGGGCATGAAATATATGTGAAATGCAATGAAGTTTGATTTGAACATTGGAACCTTCCTACTGCATGTGTTTTTACTTTCTGTAAAACTCAACTCAACTCAATTTAATTAAGCCTTAATCCTTAAATTAATTGGGGTTGGCTATATGGATTCTTTGTTTCCACTCTAAATGATTTTGGGCTATGTCTTCTGATAATTATAATGTTTGTAAATCATACTGTATTGCTCTTTTCCAAGTTAGTTTTGGTATACTCCTTTCTTTCTTCCTCTCCTTTATCACGATGTGCTCAACCTTCCTAATCGAAGCTTCCCTAGGTCTCCACTTCCCGTGCTCAAGTCATCTTAATCTCCATTCTCTCATCTTGTTCTCCATCAATGCGACTCTCACTTTATCTTTAATGCTTTCATTAAGTATCTTATCCATTCGAATATGGCTACACATCCATCTTAGCATCCTCATCTCGGCAACACTCATTTTTGATAAATGTTGTCCTTTCATTGTCCAACACTCACTACCATATAACGTAGCCAATCGAATAGCCGTACAGTAGAATTTTCCTTTCAATTTATTGGGAATCTTATTGTCACATAGGACTCCCGTGGCAAGCCTCCATTTCAACCACCCAACTTTTATCATGTGGCTAACATCCTCCTCACAACCTCCATCTCCTTGAAGGATTGAGTCTTAGATATTTAAAATGGGTGCTTTGGGGCAATGCCACTCCATCCAAGCTAACTCTCTCATTATCCCCACTTCGGCCTTCACTAAACTTGCAATGCATGTATTCCGTCTTGGTTCTGCTAAACTTGAAACCCTTGGACTCCAAAGTGCTCCGCAACAACTCTAGCTTTTTATTAACTCCCTTCTGTGTCTCATCTACCAACACAATATCGTCGACAGACATCATGCACCAAGGAATTTCCTCTTATATATGCTTTGTTAATTCATCCATAACCAAAGCAAAGAGGTAAGAGCTTACTGTGGACTCTCGATGCAACCCAACTGAGATAGGAAATTCTCCCGAGTCTCCTTCATCTGTGCTCCTTCATACATGTCCTTCGATACTTGTATGTACCTAATCGATATCCCCTTATGTTCTAACACCCACCATAAAACTTCTCTTTGGACTATATCATAAGCCTTCTCCAAGTCAATGAAAACCATATATGCCAGTCTTTCCTCGTATCTCTGTATTTCTCCATCAAGCTTCTAATGAGGAAGATTGCTTTCATAGTTAATCGATTTGGCAAGAACCCAAATTGGTTAGCAGAGATAGATGTAACACCACGTAAGCGATGTTCTATAACTCTTTCCCACAACTTCAAAGTATGACTCATGAGCTTAATTCCCTTGTAGTTTGAGCAACTCTGAATGTCTCCCTTGTTTTTAAAAATGTGTACTAAAATGCTCTTCCTCCATTCATTTGACATTTTCTTTGAAGATTTTGTTGAACAATCTGGTTAACCAAGCTACTCTTACATCATCCAGACACTTCCATACTTCAATCGGTATTCCATCGGGGCCACAGAGTTCCCAACTTTCATCCTCTTCAAAGCCTTCTTGACTTATGAAAATCTAATCCTTCTAATGAAGGTCACATTCTTCTTTCACCATAACCTCTCCTTCTTTATCCTTGATACACCTTACCTGATTGAGATCTCGATATTTCCTTTCTCTTGTCCTTGCTAACCTGTAGATATCATTTTCACCTTCTTTCGTTCCAAGTTTCTCATACGTCTTTTCAAAAGCCCGTGCTCTTGCTTGGCTCACTGTCTTTTTTGCCTCTTTTTTCACTTTCTTGTATTGCTCATAAGCCTCCCCATTATCATATTTTGGTAGTCTCTTGTATCATTTCCTTTTACTATTCACTGCCTTTTGTACTTCCTCACTCCACCACCTCTCCTTTGAGGGTGGGCCATGTCCTTTAGACTCTCCCATAATTTTTCTAGCCATTTCCCTTATCCTTGAAGCCATGTCTATCCACATAGCATGTCTGCCTTCCATGCTTCCGACTAGAGGAGTTAATTCTTAAACATCATTTGTTTTTCCGCTTTTAATTCCTACCACTTTATTCTAGATGTTGTACTTCTTCTACACCTCTTTGTCCTCCTAATCTTGACATCTAGTCATAAACCATAACAAAATCAAGGATGCTTGTCCCTCCTCATTTCTCATACCGTAGCCAAAACCTCCATGCACCTTCTAATAACCTTGCTAATCACATCCTACATGTCCATTTAGGTCTCTACCGATGAAAATATTCTCTGCATTTGGTATACTTTGCATAATGTCATCCATATCCTCCCAAAACTTTTGCTTGCTCTCACTATCTAATCCAATTTGTGGAGCATAGGCACTAATTACGTTCATCACTTCTCCTTCAACAACTAGCTTAATAAGGATAATCCTATCCCCTACTCTTCTCACTGTTACCACTGCATCATTTAGTGTTTTATTTAGAATGATATCCACTCCATTCTTGTTTCTCTCCTTCCTTGTATACCACAATTGGTAACCCTTATTACCCACTTCTTTACTTTTTTCTCCTATCCATTTGGTCTCTTGGATACAAGCCACAATAACATTTCTCCTTTCCATGGTGTCGACAAGTTCCATCAACTTGCCTATAAGAGACTCAATATTCCAAGTCCCTATTATGATTCTCTTCTCAACTTGTTTCTTCTTGTCTTCTTTCTTACAAGTACGTCTATAAACTTATCTTTGGACTAACTTCTTTTCCCACACCCGTCCATGATGAGGGAACCCTTGCTCATTTAACACCACATCTGGGTGCCGACATGGCGCGTCGCTTTTGGGGAACGCCCTACACCCTTGCCTATTTCTCACTACACCCGGGCTCCGATGCAGCATGTCGTAACTGGAGAACGCCCCGACATTTATATTAGTTGAATCCATAATCATGAGTTATGACAAAAATTTGCACTGATTGTCACCTACCGCAACCCTCCTCCTTTATCAGGGCTTGGGATCGGCTAAATACGAGAAACTCATACTTTGGCGGGGTTGTTTTTACTTTTTATGGAATGCAAAAATTTATTCCTTATTGTAATTACTCTTTTTCTTATCTTATATGAAGCGGAAATCATATGGTTATTAAATATACATTCTTATTATTAATTTTCTTTTTCTAGCAAAATAAAAATTTGTAGAAAGTACTTTTTAGGAAGTAAAACATAAGCTAATTGAATGGAGCCTTAATATCATTGGATTTAACTTAAGTCTACTTAATATAATTGCAAATTAACATTTACATATATGCAAAACAAGTTGTTATGAATTTTATAATTACATGATATATTTATCAAATCACACACACACACACACACATTTTTAACTCTTTGGTTGAGTCCCCATATTTTGGCTGTCTCCAAATTATAGTGTGTAAATGTCACATTTAATCCATTTTTCATATTAATATCTAAATGCATCAAAATAACCATTTATAACCCCATATATACATACTTTTGTGTTTCCATTGAATTCAATTTCAATTTCTATTATAACTAGAAACTAGAAAGTGTTAGGTAGAAAATATGGACAACATATATGGATTGAAACTTTAAAAATTCACAAGATTGATAGTTGGGATTGGATTGGATGTCCTTCAACATATTAAATTAGGATATACATTAATTCAATTCACATCCAATCCTTTGATGAACTTATTCTAATCAACCCATTTAAGCATATGGTTTTATTGGTCACGCACTTTTAAAATGTGTAGTCTTTGGTGTTTCTTCCAAATGATAGACCTATTTTTGGCTGGTATCTCTAATTTCTTTGAACCATCGTTGTTTGGCTACTCTGCAGTGTTGCCATTCTCATTTTATTTACATTTAATGCTGATATCCTGAGAATATCCTATACTTTTCATTATAAACCATTTCTATTGCTATAGTTTTCTAATAGGTATGGGGGTGTTGTATGGTAATCTCTCTGTACAGCAATACTTTCCACACAGCAGTTATTTTGCTTAGGAAGTTTGTACAAGAAATCTTCTCCTGAATCTCGCTGTCAATAGTGATCTTTAAAAGTAAATATAGTTGTCTTTTCTTCCCTTTCAGTCATATATATTGGATGGTTTTGATTTCCTCAGGCTGTGTGATGAAGCTACGAGTGCACTTGACAGCACTACAGAAGCAGAGATATTAAATGCATTGAAGTCATTAGCCAATAACCGGACTTCAATATTTGTTGCTCATAGGCTTACAACTGCAATGCAGTGTGATGAGGTAAGCATATTCATAAATCATGTATTTTTCTTAATGTGCTGAATTTTTAGGGTTTTATTGACAGGAATGATTTCACAAGAAACATGATTTGGTGGGATATGGAAATTAGGTTACATCAAGTATTATTGCAGCTTACTATTCACTAGACAGCAGCATGATTATTTTAGTTAGCAGGGGTATATATAGTAATTTTTGAGTTCTCCTGGGATAAGGCAGGCTAAAATATTTTTAGGGTCTTAAATTCAGTTCCCACCGACCCTCCCACCATCACCACACCAACCACCCGCACCCCCCCACCCCCCACGCCTATTTTGGAGTCCATGTTCAATTAGGATTAGGATTACTAGGTAGGCAATATCAATGCAAAGGTTTTTTTTATAGGTGTGAGACCTAAACAGGGTTTCAAAAAATGGATGAAATTTCTGGTGTTAGCCAGATGGCAAATGGAATTTTGGCATGCCAATATGGGTTTTCCCCATATGTTGCTATGAATTTCATATTCATGGCCTTATTGTCCGCAACAAAACAATACAAGGCGAAACATATGATACATTCTATTATGGAACAATAAGCAACAACCTTTTCATCCCAAAAGAAGAAAGAAAAGACAAGGAGAAGTGTATGTACCTATGTTAGGTGCTTTTTTAGTGTTTGTTCTTTTTTACTTTTTCTTTTTAATTTTAACTCTTATTTTAGAAACCCCATTTCTTTTTTTAGTATTTGTTCTTTTTAACTTTTATTAATTAGAATTATATTCTTTCTTTTTATATCAGTTTTCATATATAATTTTTAAATAAAATATTTATTTCTATAAACATATAATAATTAAAATATAGTATTTACGAGTTTCATGTATTAATTAAGGGTTTTGCTAACATGTCCCTAGTTCAGGCAAGTTAACAAGTTGTCCATTTTTATTTTTATTTTTACAAATATATCCTTTAATTCCCCATTAGTTGTATTTCTAAAATTGGATATTCTTGTAATTTTAATAATATTTTTATATTAGAAGATAAAAATAGAATTTCCTATTTTTGTTTCCCAAAGAGCACCCTCCTTTCCTTCGGATTTCCCTGTGTCTATCTTATACACAAAAAATTGTTGTTGTTAGAGCGACAAATCTTGTACATATTCATGGTACAAATTCAAGAAAAACAAATCAGTTAAAGATGTGAGAGTTGAAGAATCAATTTTTATTTAATTTAAGAGAAATAAATACTTTTGAGATTTTTGGCAAAAGTTTAATTAGTTATTATTTTTTGAATCTTAGAAAATTTGATAGAAATAAAGAAAGGATTTTTAAATGAGATAGAAATTAGCTTTTTAACACATGATTCCAGAAAAATTATTTAGTCCACAAATCTAGAATCTATAAAAATCAATGACAATCGAGCATCATTACCAGAAATTCAGAAAAAAAAAAATAGTTAATCCCAATTCCCAACAGAATAGTATATCTCACTTTGCCATATTTGGTTAGTTGTTCAAGTTTTAAATTTATAAGAATTAGAGAGAGACACTGTTTATTTGTTTTTTCCTTTCACTTTTTAAGATGTTTTCTTTAATCCAACTTTTTAATATTATTAAAATTACAAGAATGTCCAATTTTAGAAATACAACGAATGGAAAATTGGAGGATATATTTGTAAGAATAAAAATGGACAGCTTGTTAACTTGTCTGAACTAGGGACAAATTAGCAAAACCCATTAATTAATAATAAAATTTTAAAAATTAGATTAAAAACTATAAAATATTAAATTAAAATAAAGTATTAAATAATATATCAAATTGAAAATTTTAATGATTCACTATTCTTTTTAAAAAATTATTATATTCACATATTCTTTTTAAAAAATTATTATCTTACTCTTTTCATATTTATTTTTCTTAAAAAAAAATTTAAGATGTCTAATTTTATTTGTGGTTCTTAAAAAAAAGTTAGTTGATAATCATTGAAAACTATGTATTTAATTATTTTTACAAAATATTGTGAGAAAATAAAATATATTTTTCATTTTATTTGTAAGTATTAACTAGAATATACACAAGAAAAATATTATGAAATTTTTGAATATGATTAATTTACTTTTACTCTTATGTAGGTAAATATAACTTATTCTTTATTTTTAAATTTTAATAATATATAATCTTCAGAAAGTTGTAATTCTCTTATTTTATTTAATATTAATATATTTTGCATTTAAGTGTCTCATTTAAATAAATAGATAATGAGATTTTCCTTCTACTTATATTATTTCTGGATACAAAAAAAAAAAAAAAAAAAAAAAAAAAGAGTTGAGCACTATTCGGATTAAAGCCAAAATACCAACCAAATCTATACTTTTTTTTTTGTTTTTTCGGTTAGGTTTTCTAAAATTCAATTTGGTTTAATTCAATTTTGATTTTTATTAATTTATGTTCCATTGGCTTTTGATGGCAAGAAAACCAAACTAACCTGAACTATATATATGTATGTATTCTTTGTAATTTCAGTTGGGTTTGTTTGGTTTTCCTTATCAGGATTTTGGTTCAGTTTCTCTCAAATTTTGGTTAGGTTTAAAAAAGTTTTGTTGGTTTAGTTTTGGTATTTCTCAATTTTGAATTGAACTGGTTGATGCTCTCTCTCTCAGCGACATGTTTGGGAATTTTTTGAATTTTGCGATCATATATTTGCAATAGTAAAAAAGAAGTCTGTCACTGGTTGAGTATGAATATTACCTTGTAGGCCTTACCAACTAGTTTAAGATTTCAGTTGGATGCCCCAACACAAAACAGTCTATTCAATTCAACAATGGAGTTTATTGCTATCTGTGCACCATAGCATTAATCTTTCTGTTGTTTTCTTCTCCTACCTATGCTACATATTTATACCGTCTTCCATTCCTTCGAATATGGTTTTCAGATAATAGTTCTGGAGAATGGGAAGGTGGTTGAGCAGGGACCCCATGAAGTTCTGTTGACCAAGGCAGGAAGATATGCACAGTTATGGACACAACAAAATAGTACTGTGGATGCCATTGATGCAGCTGTTAAATTGGAGGCATAACAGTTTTGTTCCTCTAATAATCCTTCCATCTTCTTCCTGACACCATACAAAGAGAATGTTAGCTCAGTTTTCTATACCATTGAGCGAGCCCATGAAATGTGACTCAGGCACAGGAACAGTTTGATGGTTTTTAAAATGAGTATGCAAAGGGGCAACTTTTGTCATATCTTGGAAGAAAGATAGCAATACCATGCTACATAAGAAGACATTTGGAACTGAAATTATGGTGAGATGCACATAAGCCTCTGCAACTTGGTGAATCACTTACGTCAAAAGCCATCGAAGACCTGTAGATTTTTTTTTTCTCCTATGTCTATTTTCTGGTCTGTAGAGTGGATGAGATTTAATTTAATGACATGAACTTGCTTCTCATCATTGTTGTATGGTAACAATATACCAAAACTAATTTACAAATTTTGTATCATCACATGATATTTAGATATTATAATAAAGTCTTTTGTAATTCCAGAAATGCTGATGTTTGTTTCTGTGTCTGTGATTCCATATATTAATAGCCTAATAAGAGCAAAATGTTTTGACTTCTATCATATGATTATATTTGGTTGTACTTTCCTTAATAATCTTTTATGCATCAAATAGGGGGAGAGGAAAGAAGCTGCCATAGTAGGACGATATTTGCTCATTTATGACTGAATTCACGTTAGCCTATAGGCTTAGCAGTCGCATATATAGCAATATGCATCGTTGGCATTTTCCGTGCTTATTATTTGCTCTTCTATATTCAGATACCATATGCACACATATATTGCAGTTGTATATCATATTGTCTATAGACTAGTGATTCAACGTAGCCGTTTTGGAAAATGTTCAGGCTTAACTTGGTAAGTTTGTCGCGTCGATAAAGACATTACCTAATGCGTTGTCATTGTGCCAAATGTGTCGACTATTTCAGGTCGAACCAAACAGGAAGTTACTGGCACTTGAATCACCGTACATTTGTCGAATTGATTGTTCCACGTAACACTTACCATATCACTGACTAGGGCGCACAGCATCTCAATTTATATGCAGAAGAGTTGTCTCGGGTCTGCAGATGTAGCAATCTAAGTATCATTTTCAGTGTATCATTTTAGGTAAAAAGGCTGATAGCAGGAAGGAGTGGAGATTTTGCCTGTTTTGGAAGAAAATCATATTCTACTATCATAGAACTGTTAGTTGCATTCAACTGATTTCTTGTTGGTAGAGTCAATTTGGTAATTTGCCTCATGCGATGTCTTTCAACATAATTTTGTGCATTGTATGTTTACTGCAAAATTGTTTCTGCTGTTGTTCTTCTATCCAGTGCTTGCTTATTAGGTTACTGATGTGTATATTCGTTTAAGTCAATTTTTTTGTCCGTCCATATGTTCCGGCTGGCCAATTCTCTTTCGCCCCATATGCTCTCCTTATTTATTTATTTTTTAAGATTTAATTTTTGATTTGATTGTTTAATTATTATATATTTCTTCCTCTTCAATAACTGTCATGCTTGTGTTGATTTTGGAATTATTGCTCTCTTTCTGGAGTTTTGTTTGACAGGAAAAAAAAAAAAAAAGAAAAAGAAAATTGGGGAACAAAAAAGGGTTTTGAAGATTGGAAAGAATATCTTAGTAAAGGAAAACAAATTGACAGAAGATTATATTTACCTTTGAAAATAGAATTAAAATAATTAGTTTCATAGAAGAATCAGATTTGACCAATGAGGTATTAGATATGGTCTGTGCAAATACCATGTGGACCCTACATGTGGGCCCACTATTTTGTGTATTGTTAGGATACATTTAATTTTTATATTTCATTTTTTCTTCGGTTCAAGAAAAAAGTGAGCTACTGTATATCATATCAGATTCTTCCCATTTTTAGTGTGAGAAGTAGCAGTAGCAGTTAAAGCAAAGCTAGTAAATTTCAATTTTGTTTTATTTTTTTTTAATTTCATTTCTCTATATTGTGTTTATTTCTCCTTAAAAATACTGTCAACTAATTATTTTGATGCAATGTTCTTCAAGGTGTTTTAGCCATTATCAGCAGAAATCAGCACTGACAAAACCAACTAATTGATGAAGTGCTGTGTGTGTGTATTTTATATCTATATATATATATATATAATATTAGCCATAAAAAATATTGGTTTCTTAACATATGTAATGGAACTGCATAGGGGAATTATAATTTTTATTGTAAATAAAAATGCGAAAGAAGGCAGCAACAGCAGGACATAGAAGGAGTGCTCGAATATCTGAATTGGAAGAGAAAGCACGCACGCTGGCTCTCCAAAAGCGCACACAATCAATAGCTAGTTCATCACCACCACCATCAGCTGCTAAAAGGAGAGGCCGCAAGCGTAAAAGTCTTCAAGCAGTGGTAGTTAATTCTGTTACTGACTCTCCTCATCAGGTCTCTCTCTTTCTCTCTCCTTTCTTTATTATCATCTTATTTATTTATTATGTATTTATTCATTTCTCTTTTAGCTCTACAGTGTATTTTTGACTCTTGATTATTTAGTACATTAACAGAACTAAGTGTGTTCTGCTTTATTTCATCTATAAATGGGAAGCTTTACATGTCCCTTTTTTGCATGTTTTTTCATTTATATGAAATTATGGTAATCATGTATTTGGAAATTTTAGCTACTAATTTGTAGAATTAAGTTCAATAACGCATGATTAACTTACCCTTTCTTACCTTAACCTTTTATAATCTGCCAACTCCTCCCATATTCAAATTGAAATTGACAGTGAGAATTCTCATAGTTTTCTTCTGTAATAAATTATGAGTTGCTGCTCAGTGCTCACTTCTCTTACTTTCTGAAGAGCAAGTGCAAAGCTATTTCAACTTATATGTAATAAAAACAATTCTCTGTCTCATTACTTATGATCATTAGCTTGTTAACTTTGATCTGCAAATAAGCAATTTATTCATGATCATATAATATGTTTGGCCAAAAACTGAAATGATGGTATGATAAGGCGGTTGGAACAAGATCTTCCATTTGTACTTTTTCTGCTTTTTTTATTTTTATTTTTTATTGGTAGTTTACTTCTTTAAAATAAGGAAAAGTTGAAAAGGGAGATTGAGATAGTTTAAGCACTGCATTGTTGACCAGAAAATGCACCAGCAAATGGGATATCAGATTGTAGTTTGGCAATTGATGGTTTGCTTTCCTTAAAACAGAAGATGCTATATACTTGCTTTTCCTATATAATCATACAAGAACTTGCATATTGTAATGGAAGTGCTTATATTTATTCGGATTCCGACTGGGATTTGAACTTGCAACCTCTCAGCTTGTGGTATTGTAGTCGTTTCTAGGATTGAAAGGTTGAGAGTTTGAACTGAAGTTCAAGCTCAATCAACCAAAAAAATATATAAGCCCTTCTATTACAATATAGAACTTCAAATGACTATTGGGATTTTTTTTATAAGAGCACTTTCATTTAGTAAATCATTTGTGTAAGGATATATTTCAGCCTTTTCTTACATTTAGCTGTAAACAGGAAGGTGAAGACCAAAAACATGAAGACACTGCCATAAAATCTGGTGAGCCCTTAATTCACATATGGAAACTTGAATGCAAAATCCTGTTTTCTAAATTCCTAGTTCTGATTAAATTACTTTCTTATCAAAGAACAAACGGAAAATTTACGGATGCCGAAGAAACAGACACTGGAGTTTGTCCTTGACATACTGCAAAGGTAATTAAATTACTTAGAAGGATGAATTTATTACACTGGTCGAGTAGTATATGACATTATTTTCTCATCTTACATTCATTATGCTTTTCATACAGGAGAGACACACAAGAGATATTTGCACAGCCAGTTGACCCTCAAGATGTATGCAATGCAACCCTTGACACCCTGAAATCTTTTTCTTTTTCTTATCCATAATAAACACATTATTACAATGATCCTCCTTGAACCTCGCAAAACAAGAATCTTGTGCACTGGGGACACCTTTTATAATAAACACATTATTTGTCTTTCTTTGTAAGGTGGCTGACTATTACAATATCATCAAAGAGCCAATGGATTTTGGCACCATGAGGGCTAAACTTCAGGAAGGAATGTACACAAGTTTTGAACAGTTTGAGGTTTGCTTAAAAAAAAAAAAAAAAAAAAAAAATCTTTTTTCTACAAAATCAGTTCAGTTTAATATCCTGTCAAGAACATTTACTCTATTAAACGATATTTAACTTCTCCGAATTATTCCACAGCGCGATGTGTTTCTGATAACTAGCAATGCAATGAAGTTCAATTCTTCAACTACTGTGTATTATACAGAGGTAGGCTTATTTAGTTCATTTAATTATTTATTTGTATTTCAAACTTATGATCATACCAAGAAAATATTCTGGTATCTCAATTAATGAAAAACGTCATTACCTTCAGGCTCGAGCTATAAGTGAATTGGCTCAGAGGCTTTTCCGCGCTTTGAAAACTGAGCCAGAGAACTTTCAATTGGAGTACTCACGGACAAGAAGACGGCCTGGCAGGAAACCACAAAGTGAAGCTGCAAAACCTGCTAAAACTGGTAGTTCAAAAGATGGTGTTTCTCTTAATGATCAATCTCTCAAAAGAACTACTCAGCAATCCCGTGCTTCATCCTATTTGAAGCCTTATGTTGGCCAAATGAATAATGAATTTCTTCCTGGTAAGAGATTAAGCCTAATGATCTCAAAAATCCCGAACTTCTAGTGTTTTTTCAATTATATTCTATTCTTTCAATTTTATCAAATTAATACATAAGTTTGTGGATTGGTTTCAAATATATCCAAGAAGCATGGGGCAAGTGTCCATGCTAATATAACATTGAAATTGAAAGCAAATATTGACAAAACTTGCTATCTTAGAAGAAACAGACTCCTCCTTAGCGCCTTTTAAAATTTTACAAAATATTACATTTTGGTGTTTCTTAAGACTAAGGAGGTCTATTTATTGTAAATTAGCGAGTTATATCTATATTTCCTTTCAATTTGAGTGCTATATTAATACAGAAATATGTCTCATATACCTTGAATACAATTAAAACCAATTCACAAATTTATATATTCAAAAAATGCATAAAGTTCAAAATTTTCTTTCACTAAAATGCTTGAACATTGGAGTTTAAATTCTTGCTTGCTTTGAACAGTGTCAAGAGATGGCAGGTTTTTAAATTCCTCTGGAACTGAAAGGCGAATGACATATATGTCTAAGAATTCCTTATGCAGTGAGAATGAGAAGATACTTTCAACAGTTTATAATACCTCAAAGTCACTTATCCCTGTAAGTTTATCATATAGAGAATGGACACACAAGCAGGCTTAGTTAGACTTATTTATTTACAAAATTATGAATTTTTCACTGCAATTTAGTTCTTGATGTTTTAACTTTTGTAACACTTTGATCCCTAAAATTTTTAAACATAATGTATTGTAGTTCTTGAGTTATTAGATTGCAAAACATTTTAATCCTTAAAAATCTTGCACTTTTCAATAAAATTAGTGTAGGGACTAAAATTAGTTAAACATTTTAAAACATGAACTAAAATGTTAATTATGTTGAATTAGGAGTGTTATAGTAATTTATCCTATTTATTTTCCAAATTTAATTGCATACTCGTATTTATGATCAGATTACTAGTTCAGCTGCTCGATATGGGGACAGTCTAATGCAATTTGCTAAAGATTTAGGACCTGTAGCTCAAATTACTGCCAACAAGAAACTAGGAAAATCTCCAATTGGAGCTGCAAACTATCTTTCTTGGACTCCAACACCACATTTTAGCAAGACTGCTGATCATCGTCTAGTTCCTACACCATCTGCCCTCCAGAGTCCTTATAATAATTTCATTTCTAATCCTCCTGCTGGTTCTTATAAAGGAAAGATGGTCTGTAACTATGGTGGACCAACTATTCTTCGAGGCGAACCAATCCCAACTTACACAGCTAATGGTGGATCTATCAATTTTAATTTGCTGGGAGAGGAGAGTACTTATAGAAGCAGAAGTTTGGATGGTTGTGATTCTTCTAAAACAAGTGATAATATGGACCTTCTTATATCAACTCTGGATCAAATTAGTGCTATTCAAAGTCGAAACAATTATACTCCATCAGGTTCATATTATCCTCTTACAGGATATGAAGATTTGCCTTCTGCTCCTCCATATTCTCATATCAACAATGAATCCCAGTCTTGGCTACTAAATAACCAGTCAAAGCCTTATCAAACTAGTAAGCTTTCAAGTACTAGTAAAGCTGCCTCTGCCTATGCCTCTGCTGCCTCTGCCTATGCCTCTGCTGCCCCTGCCTTTGCCTCTGCTGCCCCTGCCTTTGCCTCTGCTGCATCTTCCTCTGCCTCTGCCTCTGCCCTGCAGACCTCATGGGGTTTGCCTGCGATATGTGATCTTCCAGTGCTGCAACCACAGGATAATGAGAAGATTCCATTATCCCAGAAAGCATTCTTTCCAGAGAAACAATCACAGGTTGCATCAACTCAAGAAATACCCTTATTTAATACAAAGAATTTTCTTGGAGGAGCAACAGGCAATAGACAAGGCTATCATCATCAGGTAGCATCTAATGCTCAATTCTTTTGGAATACTAGAAGATCCAACTTATTAATAGATAACAAGCAGCCTGATTTGGATCTTCAACTTTGAGCTTAACATAAAAAAAATAAAAGGACTTATTATCTGTTTGTTTGTTTTATATAGTAAGAATTATGAGAAAACATATTTATGTAAGGATTATTGGAATTGGCCTCTGGCCTGTTGTGAAAATTTGAAATGATGCTATGATCTGTTTGCTTTAATCAGGTTGATTCTTTTTGTTGCTAGGCATTCATTACTATTTGTCTTGTCTGTTCCCTAGAAGAAGCAATTATTTATTTATTTTTGGTTTATAAGAAGAGAAATGAGACTCGAATTTCAAATCTAACTTAAATTGATATATGCACCATTGCTAGACCTGTTCTTGGGCCATACCTGATTTTGGAAAAATGTCGAATTTTGGAAAGGTTCGACTCGTTTGATCCACATTTGTCTTTATGAAGTGCAGCCTCTAACCCAGCTTATGAACAGGTGTACCAACTGCTAAATAAAAGCCTATGGGATGCAAGGAACTCTTTTTTTTTTTTTTTTTTTTTTTTGCCAAATAGCAAGGAAGGAACATTGATTATAAAGATTTGTATTCTTTTAATAAACACATACACACACATGTTAATATTCACCCTACTTATTTCTTTTTCATTCATTTGAAAAACTTGGTTTGGGGTTTTAATTATTTATTATAAAATAAATTTTAATTTGACATATATTTACATTAAATGTTTTAGTATTATGTAAGAAATTCTCAAGAAAAATTTTAGATAGATTGTTGAACTATTTTAATTATGATTCACACCTTGATTGTTGTTATATGTGCAAATTGAACTCATTAATTTGTTCTTAAATATCAGAATAGAAGTTTTTTTTTGAGACTAATAAATTGAATTTCTCAAATCATTTAGGATTTGAATTGTAATGTTTTAAGGGTTAGAATATTAATTATAATCGAACCTTTACTATAGAGTATTTTTTTTTAACATGTAATGCTTACAAAAACAGAAGTAGGGTTAAAAGATCAACATGGGCTATGTACAAAAAAAAAAAAAAAAAAAAAAAAGGAAGTTCAAAACTGACTAAACCAAACTTAAATTCATGATTTATAAACTTATTTGATTGGTCTTGGTTTAATATAATAGCCAAACTAAATAATTGAGGTGGTTTGCAATTTGATATTTTTAAATTCCATTATAACAGAATCTAAATCTAAACTGAATACACACACATATTTCCATGCCTATAAATATGCATTTTTTGTAATCCATATGCATAATGATGTCATAATAGAGTTAGAAATTATATTCAATGGGATCACCGTTATATTAATTTGTTTTTTTTTTTTTTAAATATAGATGAATTTTATAAATTATAAATTCACAGTTATTTTGATATGAACAAAAATTTATTTAAAATTTCATAAATTTAGTTATGTTTAAACTGGATTCTAATTAATAAATTTGCAAATGAATTATAAATTTAAAATTTTTGCCACATAATCCAATGACTCTACTTGGCATTCATTTATTGGTGTTAAATATAATTGGAGTTGAATATATAAATAAGTATATTTGCTACATATATCAGTAGATTTATTTATCATTTTATATTGGTGACAAATATATTCACTGAATGTATATATCACATAAATTTGTATCAATTCTATTTTTTTTTGAATCCGTACCAATTTTATTTAAATTATCTATTTTTTAATTTTTTTTACATTGAAATAATCAAATGCACATATTCTTTAATTATTATTATTTAAAAAAAATTAATTATTATTTTTTTTACAAAAAAAATTCCTTTTTTTTTTCTAAAAATATTATTCTTATAGTTACCTATAAATTTAACATTATAATAAACATCTATTATAAAAATTATAACATTACAATGTAATTAACATTAAAAAAATTCAAAAAAAAATTATAATATAATTAATAATGTATTGCATATATATATATTTTTTACTCCTCCATCCTTTTCGTCAACTCGCATATCTATTTATTGAGACTTCATTCTCGTGAGCAAAACTAGTTCTTACAATCGAAACTTCTTCCTCGTAATCGAATCTCGTCCGTTAGTATCGAACCTCGCTATCGAAGTTCATCCCTTACTATGAAGCTTTGCCTCAACAGATAAAATCTTTAAATATAAATTTTTTAATTTATCACATCTGTTGTCCCAAATATGGCAATCCTAGAGAGAGAGAGAGAGAGAGAGAGAGAGAGAGAGAGAGAGAGAGAGAGAGAGAGAGAGAGAGAGAGAGAGAGAGAGAGAGGGGTGAATAGAATTACAAATG
>CATKHJ010211391.1:0-22947 GCA_949750685.1 Vernicia montana | reverse complement strand
AAAATATAGCACAAGAAGAAGTAAAATTCCTTATATTTAGAGAGTTTAGAAAGTTTGAGATAAATTCTCTTGGGTGTATTTGGGATTTTTGGGTGTGAGAAAAATATTGTGAGTATATGTGGTTGTAACAATTTTCACATAGTGAATATTTTTCTCTTGTTGTCTTTGACAACACCGTGATTTTTCTCCTTTTGGGAGTTTTCACGTAAATTTCTTGTGTTATCATTCTTCCATTATTTCTTTTGTTATTCTTGCATAATTGTGATTTGGAGGAAATTGGATTGAATAAATTCAGATTTCCCAACAACAGGTGCAAAAACTTCCATATAGTCTACCCTATATTGTTGAGAATACCCTTTCACCGCAAGCCTAGCCTTGTGCTTGTCCACTTCTCCATTTTCATTGAATTTAGTTTTATAAACCCATTTCACTCCAACTTTTTTTCCTCTTTCAGGTAATTCCATCAATTCCCATGTGCCATTTTTTTTATTGCTTCCATTTCCATATCCATGGCTCCCCTCCATTTCTCACTTTTTACTGCATCTTCAAAGCAAATAGGATCAATCGCTGTAAACATGGCCAATTGAGCTTCATTATCTTCCTTAGAAAATTCTTCCCCTGTTTCATAATCTCTCATCCAAACCGGTGGTCTTCTATTCCTCCCTTCATTTGAGTTGGGAGAGTTTTCTGGGGTCGAAGAATCAAAAGAAAAATGTTTTTCTTCTTCTTTTATAGCAACACCAAGATTAGTATCAACATCAAATTCACTCCCCTCTTCATTAAACACAGTTGCTTCCTCCTCTCAATCTTCCCATTCCAAGTCGCACATACTTGTTTCTTCATAATTTTTATCCCAATCCCAGCTCTTGTCTTCTTCGAACACAACATCCTTGCTTATTATGATTCGTTGTGAGATTGGATCGTTAAGTCTGTAAGCCTTGGACTCTTCACTAACTCCAAGTAGAACACAACTCAAGCTCTTATCATCGAGCTTGGTTCTTTTATTGTTAGGCACATGAACATGAGAGATACATCCAAAAACTCTAAAATACTCAACCGAAGGCTTGAGACCACTCCAAGCTTCTTCTGGCGTCTTATTTCGTATAACCATTGTTGGGCTTCGATTCAAGACATGCATCGTCCAATTAACTACTTTAGGCCAGAAGGTTTTTGGAATTTTCTTTTTTGAAAGCATACTACGTGCCATATTTATAATAGTTATGTTCTTTCATTCTGCAACTCCATTTTGTTGTGGCGTGTATGCAGCTGTCAATTGTCTCTTTATACCATGTGTGTTACAAAAATTACTAAACTCTTGTGATGTAAACTCTCCTCCTCGATCAATACTTAAGCCTCGAAGGAATGAGTTTGTTTCTTTTTCAACATGAGTCTTAAAACTTTTGAAAACAACAAAAACTTCTGATTTTTCTATCAAGAAGTGAACCCATGTTTTTCTACTAAAGTCATCAGTGAAAGTAATCAAGTACCTTTTCTTGTTATTGGAAATAGGCTTGATTGGTCCGCAAATGTCAGCACGTACTAGCTGAAGACTTTGTGAAGCTCTCCATGTGCTCTTCTTTGGAAATGAGTCCCTTTGTTGCTTCCCTACCAAACAATCTTTGCACAGCCTTGAGGGAGACTTGAGTTGTGGTAGACCATTCACCATCTTTTTCTGCTGAAGAGTCTTTAGCCTTTAAAGCTCAAATGCCCATATCTACAATGCCATAGTTGCACCATATCTTCTGTGATTGTACTGAAACAAATAGATGTTATGGGCTGAGATATAGCATGTAACATGAACATTCGATTGGAAGTCATCTTTGTATCCATGATTAAGCCTCTCTCATGATGAAACACCTTACAGTTTTCATGTTGAAATAGAATGGCAAGCTCCTTTTCTTGCAATTGTCCGATGCTCAGCAAGTTGTTATTCAGTTCACAAGTTGTACTAGCTAAATAGAAAATATTAATAATGAGTAAATTAGATTGGATATTAGTAAAGTATATTGTATTAATTTCAAATATAATAATCTATTTTCATTGGAAGCAATAGATTAGGAGATATTAATTATATATTAAGTAGTAATTTAAATAGAAGTTTCTAGTGTCACATAAAAATTAAAAATAAAAAAATAAAGGAAGGCAATACTTGGATTTAAACACAGGATTTTTTATAAAATTTGGAAACATTAAACCATAAACCAATTGTAAATACTTGTCATATATATATTTTTAAAATTATTATAACTTAATGTACAAGTTAAGAGCAAAGGTAATCTTAAATTTATCTGTGAAATTAATGAATTCCAAAATTTGCTCTTATTTATTATTCTCTCATTTGTTAAAATAATAATAATAATAAAATAAAAGAACATATGTGATGGAAAATGTAGGTAGATATTTGTTTTAAGGGTAATTTACTATTTAGTCTCTGTGTTTTGAGTGAATTCACACTTGAATCCCTTTATTTTAAAAATTCAATTAAATCATCTTTATATTTTAAATCTATTAATTATTTAATCATTCCGTCTAAATTTTTTTTCACTTTTCTGTTAAAAAATTAAAAATAAAATAAAAAAAATAAAAAAAATAATTTTAATGTACCAAAATACCCTTTTCTCTCCGCAACCACTCATATCCTCTCCTTTCTTCTATCTCTCTCTCTCTCTCTCTCTACAACACAGATCTGGGTTTCTTTTTTTTTTATTTTTTTTTTTTGTTTTTTGAGGTATACCATTGATACAATCATCACAAAATTGAAAACCCATCAATCAAAAACTATCGTCGATTTACAACAAATTGCGAAGAAACTAGTCTCCATCACGAATTTGCAATAGCTCACGAAGAAAAAGACAATCACCATCTTCGATTTGTAAGCTTGAACTAAGTAATTGGTTGGGGAATGCAAAAGAGTCTTCGTTTGTGGGAACTATTTCATATCCAAAACAAGCTTGAACTAACTCATTTGCTGTTGTCATTTTTTTTTTCCTATCTTTCTTGCTGCGTTTTTTACTTCCTCAACATCTCCGCTTGCTGCAGAAACAGAAGCTTTCAAGTTTTGTGTTTCTTTCACTGTGGATAAAGGTTGGAATGCTATTGAATTTGAATCAGATTGTAGGTTGGTTGTTGATTGGTGTTCCAATTTTGATTTTGATCTTCCTTGGGAGATTAATGCCATTGCATATGTTATTAGAGAGTTTAAATAATCCTTTGTATTTTTTTTCTCTTAGTTGGATTTGTAGAGATGCTAAGAAAATTGCAGATTGGATTGCTTCCCAATCTGCTTTAGGTAGTCTTCCTGAGGATTGGTTAATACTTAATTGCAAAGCCGTTAATGCTGATGCAAATATCGTACGCATACTTGTTTGCTGGGTTTGTTTAGTTTTATTGGTTTATTATTCAGTGCAAAAAAAAAAAAAAGATTTTATTTATTATTATTTTTTTTGTTTTGATTTAAGTAGCCAAACTGAAATTGTGACCGTTGGGCAAAAAAAAAAAAAAAAAAAAAAGAAATTGTGGCCTTGTGGACCACAATGCTAAAGATTCAATCAGAACATTAAATAAGAAGAAGATGAATCTCTCTTTCTCTCTCTCTCTCTCTCTCTCTCACACACACACACATATATATATATATAAATAATTAATTAAAATCATAATAATAATTAAGAAAAGTAATATTGGTTAATACTCATTTAATTATTGGTTACTGTAAATTTTTATTGTGAAATTTACAATATCAAAGGAAAAATTTATTTCTATGGTGGAAAGGAAAAATTTAAGAGAAAATAAATAGTATTTTAATTTTTTTATTATATTTAACTATAAAAAATAGACGGAAGGACTAAATAATTAACATATTTAAAATGTAAGAATGATTTAATTAAGTTAAAAAAAAAAAAAATTCAAGTGTGAATTCGTCTAAAATATAAGATTAGATAATAAAATACTTTTATTTTAAAGATAATAATAATATATTATATTATGGAATGTAGTGGAGAAATCTAGAGACAAAGTCTCTAGCTTATCTCGGTGGGACTGCTAAAAGAATTTAAAAAAACAAATGAATATAAGAAAAAGAAAAGAAAGAGAGAGATCGAGGGGGAGGTACAGAGGAAAGAACGGAAGTAAGAGAGAGAGAGAGAGACCAAGGGTATTGCAGCTACCTCTCACTAATTTTGCCCACCCATCGATAAAAAAACTCTTCCCCGTAGTCTGTTTTGGCATAAGATCATCAAAAACATAAAGAAACTAGAGGAAAATTGAAAGAGGGAGAAGAGGATAGGTGACCCGAAAGCCACCACCATTGATTCCGGCGAGATGACCACCGTTTAAGCTATCATTGGTCATTTTCTTCTTCATTCAACATGGGTAAACATCGATTACTCTTAATTTTACTACTAATTGTGAATTTAATTAGATTTAAAGGGTTGTAAATAGAAGAATTGATTATAGAACTTTAACTTCCATTTAGGTTCTGTAATTTTTTTTTAGAATGAATAGTTGTTGGGTAAGTTGAATTTTAAATACTTGAATCCTTTGAATATAAGTTTATACATTTACATGAATCTATTGTTGTAAATACTATAGATAAATTCAGAATGTGTAAAAAGTTTTCTATGTTGGTAGAAATCGAAATAATTCAATTCAAGAAGATATTTGAATTTGGTTATAAATAGTTTAACATCACAATTTGGGATTTGAGATATGTAGTGGATTGAGAAAAGAACAAGAAAGATTAAATAAGTTCGAAAGAATAAAAATTTACTTGAAGATTTCAGCTTGTATAAAATGATTCATTTTAGTTTAAGGGACCCAGTATTGTAAAATAGAATTGTAAATTGATGTAGACTTTAGATCTTATTGCTTATAAGTTGGTCAAGTTTGATGGTTATAAACAAGAAGAATTTGAGGCTTGACTTAAGTTCAACCTTGAATTTCTGTTTTCATCTCAAGTTGAAATTTAGGCTGTATTTTTTTTACCTTGTATTTCCTTCTTCTTATGTAATGTTATGACTTGAAAAGATTTGGAAAGTTCACCTCAACACAGTTATTCATTCCTTTGCATTTAATATTGTGACTTGCTTATCAAAGGTAAATAATTGAATAATAATAATAATGATAATAATAATAATAACATGGGTTGTTCACAACTGAATTCAAGTTTAGAATATAATGAAATCATTCTACGAGGTTCAAGTTTGTAAACAGTAGGTATATATATTGACTTATAACTACAATAGTTAATTGATTATAAGGAGAATTAGATTATAAATAAACTCTAAAGGTGATCAATGTTTATAATAAAAATAATAATTTTTAACTTAATAAAGACTATAAATATGTGAAGCTTAATTAGTATTTATGTAGTATAGCTATGATGGTATTTATAGTGCTGGCAAGATTACGGTTTCATAATTTAACAACTAAAAATTTATTTTCAACTAAATCAGTTAAATGAGTAACTGTTTGTTCTATGCTTAAATTGGTGAAAGTAAATTTGAAATATGAATTCAGGTTTATAGTAATGATTTGATTAATCGGAAACTCTTGAACAAAATTTAAATAATAAGGATATAGTTATAGATATATAAACATGATGTATGAGATGCAAAAACTATGGCTTATAAGTGATCAATTAGTAAGTGTATAACAATGTGAGTGATATACTGACTATTAAATTATACATTGTTATTATTGTCCAAAAATCCAAATTCATAATTGAGTTGTGATATTTGTTGTTTAGTTGAGATTTGTTGATTATGACGAGAATTAGTCCAATTTTAGAGAAGATGCTGTCGAATTTTCGTTTGAATTTTAGGAATTATATAAGAATAATTTATATAGAAATTGATCGATAAATATTGTTATATCCTTAGAATGGATTCTACGATTATATTATAAAGATAGCTAATAGAGATTTGAATTATTTGTGATTTGGGAATTTTATATATAGGTGAAGATGAGCCAAGGATTTACCGAATTACAAGCAAATTGAGGTGAATTGAGAGTAATCAAAAGGATATAACAAAAGAGATAAATTATAGAATGTTTCTATTTGCTTCTTCTATGAATTACTTATTCTAAATAACCCAAATTGAATTGTGAACCTTATTATTGCCAATTGCTTATTGAAACTATTCAATGAAACTATGACTATTGATGTTGCTAATTGTTCATTGAAGCCTTGTTTTTGATATATGCTTATTTGATTGTGAAAGATCAATTGAACGATATTATATGATTGAAGCCATTTGGGCTAATTGACTTTATTTGTTTTTGATTTCTTCTACTATGACCAAGCCCATGATAAGGCATAATAAAACTCCCAACTAATGGGGGAAAACCATTAGACAAAGTGCACTAGTAATTCGACTGACCGGGTCTATAAACTAAGTCAGATATGTGATGCCTGATCCAGGGCGGGCAATACCCTGGGCGTGTACTAGATAAAGTACACGTTAAACTATGCTTTACCTAGGGGGGGCAATATCCTAGGCGTGTATTCAAAGAAGTGCACGTTAAATATAATATGCATGCAGTGATTGTAAGGACAATGGTTTAATCCCGCCTATGAGATTATTGACTAAATGAATATGGGGAATTGATGGATATAGTGATATGTTATGTTATGACATTCCTTTCCTTTGGTGCCTTTCTTTCTTGGCACATATACGCATATGCTTATCTGTTCATATAACCCACCCATTTGACTTGACCATGTAAATTATTGATTTATAAATATTTATATCCATTGTTATATATTGATTCTTTGATTATTTGTAAGCTTTCTCCTTCTTATGCATTTCATAATTTACTGAGTTGACAACTCGCTACATCGTCCGTGGAATTTCAGGTTATAGTTGGAAGAGTAAAGCAGATAGTGGTAATTAATAGAAGTTAGAGCTTCTTGACTTTCTCTTTCCCCAAAGAAGTTAAATACAAAGTATAAGTTTATGTTTTACTTGCTTATTTTTGTAAGTATTAGGTTGAAAGTTTAAATTTTTAGTTGCTCCGTAGTCTTTGGGAGTCGCAATTGTATAAATATTATATTTTTATGTATTATATGACATTATTGGATTTTCCATTGTATGTCAAGGGTGATGGTTTATATGTGTGGATTAATCCTTAGTAGTTAAAAGAGTAGTGAAAAGAAAAGATACTGATATGAATGAATATTGTATAATAATGACGAATGACCTATAAGAATAGATAATTATGTAATGATGAGGAATATATACGAGTTAATTGATAAATATTATTGATGATTGTTATGAATTATATAAGTGGAATCATAGTATAGTATGAGCATATGTTAGGCAGGTTCTTGAGCAGTGAATTGATGATGTGTATGAATATTGCATGATTCCATATTGGAATTGATAGCAGTTATGGGTTTTACGAGTTTTTTGTAGTTTTAAACTCACCCATGTCCTAGGACCTTCATATCCCAAAAGTGGGATGTGACAGTTCTAATATGTAAAATACTCCTGTGATGATTTGGGTTATGCCATTCACCTGTAGTCTTATGTTGCCCTTTCCCATTACAACCATGCTTGAGTTATTGCCCAATTTCACAGTATCTCTGAAATTGCCATAATTCAAAAAAATATTCCTTTTTCCTGCACATTTGGTTGCTACATCCCGAGTCAAGGAGCCACATATCTTCTTTATTGGCTTTGTTAATATCCATGTATGCCATCATCATCTCTTTTTGAGTCTCTACATAGTTGGCCTTCTCCTCCTTGCTTTCACATTCTTATTGAAAATGCCTCAGCTTGTGACAATTATAACATTCTAGTGTGGCTTTGTTGAAGATTTGTCTGCCTCTTCCTCTTCCTCTTCCTCTTCCACGGCCTTGACCCCTTCCTCTAGATTGATCTCCATGGGTAATTTTTAAAGCCTGTTCTTCTTCAACATAAGAGCTCATGCATTGTTTATGCATAAGCAAGCTGCTTTGCAACTCATCAATGGTTAAGGTCTCTGTATCCTTAGACTCCTTAATGGCGCACACAACATAATTAAATTTAGGAGTTATGGATCTCAAAATCTTTTCAACATCTCCTTTGTTCTCACCATTTGCTTTCATCTTGTTGGCTATCGTAAGGGTCCGAGCAAAATACTCATTCATAGTTTTTCCTACCTTCATGTGAAGAATTTCAAATTCTTTTCGGAGAGCTTGCAAGTGTGCACGCTTAACTCGTGTTGTGCCTTGATATTTCTGTTTCAAAGAGTCCCATATGTTCTTCGTTGTATCCTTGTTAAGGATCGTCTCCAAAAATTGAACTATCTAATGCTTGAAATAGATAGTTCTTTGCATTCAAATCTTTCATCTTCCGATCTTCAATATTCTTCTTCTGTGCATCTGTGAGAACCACACCCTCTGCTGCTGCAGGAATTTCATTCTCCACCAAGCCTCAGTACTCCTTTGAATGCAAGAAGTTTTCCATGAGCATCGCCCAATGATCATAATGCTCATCAAATTATGGAACTGCTGGCTGCACAAATGAACTCTCTGTCGTCATTCTTTTGATTATGACACACTTAGAAGGCTGTTGCTTTTGAAAAATTGATCAAGCTCCGTGAGAAGCTCTGATACCGAGTGTTAGAAATTAGAAGGTTTATGAGAGAAATATAGAAATTGGAAGATAAATCTCATATTATTAGAAGAGCAACTTTTGACTATTATATAGCCTTACATAACATATTGAACAAATCACAGTCCATGTCTAACAAATTCCTAGTAACATGGAAAGACTATCAAAAACAAATCACAGCACCCTTAAGAGTAGGGATTTTATTGACTATAATAGACCAACCTAACATATAATGTTTCAATTCTTATTTGTTGCATATATATATATATATATATATATATATATATATATATATATATATATATATTACATGTTAAAAAATATATATAATATATAATTTTTTAACATGTAATATATATATATGTATTATGGGATATCTTAATCTTACCCATCTCAAGGCTATATTTTTTCCTTAGATATTGTACCAAAGTTATTATAATCAAATTATTCACAACATTGTCCTAATTGTTTCTTATTATTGATATTTTTTAATTTGTTTTTATAGCATTAAATTTTGAGGAAAATATAAAAAAGTGCATTGTGATTTGGACGTTTTATCATTAAGAGCTTGTAATTTTTTTTTTTTAATAAAATGGATTATGTGATATCTTCCGTTAACTCATAATTTAACACCATTAATGGGGGCCAATGTACAAATGTGGCGGGCCAATATATTATAATATTTATATTTATATTTTTGTGAGGTCCACGGGCCACGCACTTAAAATTTAAAAAAATGAAAAAAATTAAAAGAAAAAGAATATTAATAATATAATATTTATATTTATATTTTTGTGGGACCACTACACTTAAAAAATTGAAAAAAATTAAAAACAAAAGAATATTAACATTTATAATATAATATTAATATCATATTAAAAAAATTAAAAAATATAATATTTATATTTATATTTTTGTGAGAGAGAGCCCACTACATACATAAAAAAGATTTTTTTTAAATTTTTTTTCTTAATATATATATATATATATATTCTTATTTTTAAAATTTTAAATGTAGTAGACCTCATAAAAATAAAAATAAAAATATTATATTATGACCAGCCACATCAGTATTCATTAACTGTGTTAAAGTTTTTGTTCCTCCCGACTTAACGAAGGATATCACATGATCTATTTTGTTAAAAAAAAAATTCACAAGTCCCCAATAGACATTTTTTTTTGTACTTTTCCCTTAAATTTTTACATATTTGTATTATTTCAGTATTTATTTCAACAATTAAAATTTCATAATTATAATTAAATTTTCAGTAGTTGGCCCATACCTTGGCCAACTAAGATCCTAACGTGACTTGGTGAATCTCACATTGAAAGTATGAGATTTCAATATAAGTTATGGACTTTTAGCTCTCTAATCCCTTGAGGTAGCTTTTGGATTGTGTTTCTTTCAAGATTCATAACAATTGGTATCATAATCAACTAGACTTGTTCATGTGGCGGACTTGAATTTGAAAAATGTTTAATTTTCTAAAGATCCGACCCGCAATTTCTTTCACTAATTATGGCCCGTAGCTCGACTCATGAACATGTTTAGAGCTAAGCCATGCACGCAGACAATTCGAGACTAGGACAGGGGTACCCTGCAGACCAAATTAAAATTACTAGTAGCCTCGAGAAAAAAATAATCCGAGCCGAACCAATGTCGGTAGGAGTAAGAGCCGCCAATGACGTCAAGTGTTCAACTACGGAGAAATGTTAGAATCCTAGTTGGCTAATGTATGAGACTTGGTGAATCTCATAATCCACATTGAAAGTATAGGATTGCAATGTAGAATTTATTTGGATTTTGAGTTCTCCAACTTCTTGAACTAGTTTTTGGAATGTGATTCTCCTAAAGTTCATAACAGCCTATAGCTGGTCAATTAGATTCAGCATTTGGTCATTTGGTATAATCTTGCTCGAGATGAAGGGAAAGGAGAGGATGACAAAAACAGTATAAAGAAAACAGCACTGCAACAGGAAAGTTAGTTAATTTTTCAATTGTTTCTTCGGTCCAACAATTTTTTATTGTGAATTTATCAAATTATTTTCCTTTGATTCTTTAGTTCATCATGCTCGTTGTAAATAGGGTTGAGTATGGATCGGTCCAGTCCGAAAATTTAAAAATCTCAAAGATTAGATCGAAGTTCGAAAATTTGGATTTGAGTAGAATTAGAATCAAAACCAAAGTAAAAAAAAAAAAAAAAATTCATATTGTATTGTTCCGAAAATTTCAGGACATTACAATTTGAAGATTGGATATTTCAATCCAATACAATATAATATGAAAATTTGGAGATTTTCATTATATTCTAATTCATTGATCAAATACTAAAATTAAATATAAGAAGTGATTAATTAATTAAAAAACTATATTTCAAAAAAAAAAAAAACTACATTTAAATAACTTCAAAAGTAATTTTAGTATAATACAATCTGATGCCAAAATAAATCTAATATAAAAATATGAAAAAAATTGATGATAAATTATTATATAATTGTATAATTGGGAATTATTATATTAATAAATTAATAATTATTCGCAAGTTTTTTGGATGAATTACTGTAAAAATTCTATTAGTGTAATATAAATATAATTATATAAATATTTTATTTAATTCAAATAATTTTAATCTTAACTTATACAATATTTAAAACTAATACATAATTTCTTATAATTACTTTCTAACTTTTTATACAAACAATTAGTTTGTTGCAAATACTTTTTTATTGATAATGTATCACAAAAATGTTAATTAATAAAAAAATATATTTTTAAAGATTATAAAATTATATTATATAATACTAACAAAATTTTAATCTAAAACTTTATTAGTATCATATGAATATAATTACAATTAAAATGATAATATTACTGAATTTATATACTAATACATCATACTTTCTTATTATCACTTATTAATTAATCATAACATATATTAAAAGATTTTTTTTTCTAAAACATATATGTAATAAATTTGAAATGTTTAATTGTAATGTGGTTATATATTAGTATTATTAAAACTTAATCCATATTATATTATTAATTTTTCATTAATACAAATTTAATGAACCTAATATTTAAATAAGTTATATAAATATCAATAGTTATATTTAATTGAGGTATATACATTTATAATTATAGATTTATAATTCATCCTTTTTTTTTTTTATATATATATATATATATATAATCTTGATATAATTTGATAATTAATATAATGTCATTTATAATTTTATAATTTTTGTGTTTTCTATATATTATTCAATTAGCATTACTTATATATTATAAATAAAAAACTAAAAAACTTTAGTTATTTCAATCCAATTTAATTTGGTACGGTTCTCGGTCTAAATATACGTTAAAATCCAGAAATGTACCAAAATATTTCATTTGGTATAATTTGATTCGGAGAAAATAAAAAAGTCAATGATTCAATTTGATTCTGAAAATTTTCAGTTCGATTATTTAATCCATTCAAAACTTTTAACATGTGCGCTTAGCTCTAGTTGTAAATATAGAACGAATAAAAGGACTTCAAAACATTAAATTTTGAAAACTCTAGTCAAATTATATAAGTATAGTGTAAATAAATAAATAAATAAATAAAAAAACCAGCACAACAAGGTATCAGATGGCTGTCTTTTCTATCAATGCATTGTGCTTTAATTTTAGCTTGGGCTGGGTTGAAAAAAAATGGTGTTAGGATGTACGATAACTAATGGTTATTGTGGATGGGGTAGTCTTCAATCTCCATCTTATACAAGAAAATCAAATAATTATATTTATGTGGTAGAAAAGAAAAATGATATAATTTTCGAAACTAGAAAAAACAAACAGATGGTCTATTTTATATTCAAATATTTTCTATTTTCTGTTCCCTATTAAGTCCATGTATTTTCTATGAAGTAAGGTTATTTCGTCCCTCGTCTTGCATTAGAGAAATCAATTTACTAGAAAATTATTGGGAAATCCTTACTTCATCATTATAAATTCATTTCTTTTTGTTTTTATCACTTGATGTTTCTCCATATCATCACGTTCTTTTTGAAAAAAAAAATACTACTAGACTTCACCTATCAGTTAGCAAGCATGACAAACAAACTCAGTTAATCCTAAATCCAAAGTCGAAGCCACAGCCACAGCCATAAATCATAATATGAGAATAAAATTCTCAAATTGAACATTATATTGGTACTGAGCCTGACCTAGAATCCAATTCACCAGATTTTTCAAGTCCCACATCCAATTAGGGGTGAGCATTCTGTCGGTTCGGTTCAAAATCAAACCGAACAGAAATAACTGAAGTAACCGAAATTAAATTTTTTATAAATCGAACCAAACTGAAATTTTAGTGAAAATCAAACCGAACCGAAAAAGTTCAGTTCAGTTTTTCTGTTTGACAGTTTTTTTTTGTTATAATAAACTATATATATATATATATATATTATATATATATATATATTATTAATAATATATTATATATATATTAAAATTATATATATATATATATATATATTAAAATTTCAGTCGGTTCGGTTCAAATCAATTTTTTTTGGATAATAATCGAACCGAACAGAAATTTAATTAGATTTTCTTTTTTAAAAACCGAACCGAACTACTAAAAAAATTGAACCGAACCGAATCAATCGGTTCGATTTTTCAGTTTCGATTCGGTTTTGCTCACCCCTACATCCAACTAATGAAACATTGAAACTAAATAAAAATAAGACCGATAGTTCACTTAGTGCTGCATAAACTTACATATCCCTTTCTCTGTCTCTCTATTTCCCGAATCTGTGCTTCCTCTTCGCGCCATACCAGACTTCTCAAATTTGGGTTAATGACCGGAAAACCTAAATCTTTTAACCTAACTTCAAAATTTAGTTGCAATTGGAAAAGAATTAATAAAAAGTTATTGATAGAGCTGAGTTTAATGATGAGAGCGTAGAAATAATAATAAGTACAGAGTAATTTTCATTTTAATTTTGTCAAATGGGTAAAATTACAACTAAATTTCAAAATTATAGCAAAATTGTTTATTTTAAAAAGTTTGAGTACAATTGTAATTATTCAAAAAGGTTTTAATCTTTACATCATTAAGTCTTAAAATTTTGCAGGTCTTTTATGATTTTGACGGAGAATAGGAAGACAAGAAACTTCAAATTCAAGGACTCAAGCATAAAATTATGGGCTAGATTTAATATGGGATTTATTGGAGAAATTAAAAAGTAATTTCAGCCCTTTTAGAGTTATAATTATAGGTATATTTAAATAAATGCAGCTGTTGGTCCATTACTTTAAGTATAGGGGTAATTTTATAATTTTCAGCTTTGCTGGATAATCTTTTCCTATTTCATTAGGAGCCTTTATTTTTAGTTTTAAGTCTTATTTTAAGTCTTTGTTGATTTAGGAAGAATTTATTCCTCTTAAATTAATGTTAGAAGTCCAAACTAGTTTTGAAGTCCTTTACTTAAAGGACTAAGAGTTGTTGTTGTTGTTTTTTTTTTTTTTTCCGCCAAATGACTAGAAGTTATTTGAGTCTATAAATACTTAGCATTGTAATGCTTTGAATTCAATTTAGTGATTAAATAAAAAATCAGCAATTATGTTATTTTGAGTTGTGTGATGCCATGAGACCTTAGGTGTGATTCCTAAGGAAGTTTAGGTGTGAAGTTTAAACTATTTTCTTTAAAGACTTTAATTTTCTATTCATATTATTGTTCGTACGTTTACTATTCATAATTACTGTTCACAGCTCCAAAAACAGCCCATAACTCTTTATTCTTGCTTAGTTTTGCATCTCAACCCCCTTATTTACATACCTCAACCTTCTGCTTATAGTTTCCCACCCATCCTAGCCTCCATATAAACCTAAAATTCACTCTTTATAACTAGCCCTCCAACACGTTCAACGTCAATTTGGTATCAAAGTTCTAAGATCCTTGAAGTTTTTGATATCTAATTTTCTTTAATTATGATGTCAAACGCTGAACTAAATTTAAAATTTAATGACTACGAACAAGATTATGAAGAATCATTGCAAGAAGATTGTGTGGGCAGTTCCTCTGATTATGGGAATTTTGTAGATGATGATTTAATAGATGAAGGTATTGATACTACTCTCCTCTCTGTAATAAGACGAATTCTAGCAACCCCTAAGTTGGAGGAAGAGGATTGGCGACGAGTTTCATATTTCAAACTTTGGTTTGTTATGGTGGTCAAGCAAAGAAACTAATCATTGATGGTGGAAGTTGCATGAATGTGGTTCAACATCCACAATTGAACGCCTCAAGCTCTCAATTGAACCACATCCACACCCATATAAGGTGGCTTGAATTGGTAACTCTACCATTCTAGTAACACATCAATGTCTTGTTACTTTTAATTACGGTGCTTATATTGATTCTATACTTTGTGATGTTATTCCTATGCAAGTTACTCACATTCTTATTGGTCGACCTTGGCTTTATGATCAAGATGTGGATCATGATGGTAAAGAAAACACCTATAACTTTTCAATTGGAGAGAAAACTTTAGTTTTGAATCCAATGAGTGCGCTTGACCTAAAGAAGTATGCAAAGAAAAGGCCTAAACAACAAGTGTAAAAGGTAATAGATGAGGTAGTATTACAAAATTTGCAACTTGAAGCTTTAAACCATCAAGCAAAAATTCCTGGACAGCAAGCATATCAAGTTATACAACATTCACATAAGCTTCATGAGCCTACAATGGAGGCTGAACAGCTAAGCCAACAATAAGAAAAGCCTCTACTGTAAGCCCTTCAACCAAAAAGGGAAGTGGAAAGGCTACAACTACCATCTCAAAGGCTTAAACAACAAATCTGCAACCATAAACGCCAAATCATGAAGCAAGAAAACTAGGACAACAAATAGATGTCTTTTCTGCAAGTTGATCAACCAGAAAAAGAGGCAGAAAGCTTAAAATTACCATCTCAAAAGCTAAAACATCAAAATTTGGTTGAACATCATGAACCAAAAAAAGCAATTGAGTATTTTGGAAACTCAATTCAGCAAGATAATATTGCTATGAGTAGTACACATGCATTGCTTAAAAAGTAAAGATGAGATTTGAAAAAAAGGAATTTCTCCAACAACTATATGGTTGGAGAAAAGGTAGAACATGTTGCAGTAAAACAAGAAGATATTGGAAAATTGGAAGAAACAAAAGGATTCAACTTTATTGTTGAAGATACCAAAGTTGGATTTATATTGCCTATATCCAACATACAAGAGATGGACTTTGTAATTCCCATTCAATTCATATACAAGTCAAAAGAATGCTTTCAAGTTTTCCTATTGTTGCTAGAAACCAAAGAGGCAAAATGGCAATTAAACAACTTATCATTTTTGTTACTAAGACACTTCAAAATTTGAGGTCGAGTTTTTTCCAACAAGGGGAGAATGACGGAGAATAGGAAGACAAAAAACTTCAAATTCAATGACTCAAGCTTAAAATTATGAACTAGATTTAATATGGAATTTATTGGAGAAATTATAAAGTAATTTCATCCCTTTTAGAGTTATATATATATATATATATATATATATATATATATATATAGTTTGTTCTCATCCTTTATATATTGTTTTTGGGTGAATAAAGGATGAGAACAAAACAAACTAACATACTAACTATATAACATCAAAACCGCTGATAACAATATCAACAATCTCCTCATCAATATTTAAATAAATGCAGCTGCTGGTCCATTACTTTAGGTATAGGGGGCAATTTTATAATTTTTAGCTTTGCTAGAAAATCTTTCCCTATTTCATTAGGAGTCTTTATTGGTTTAAGAAGAATTTATTCATTTTTAGTTTATTTTAGAAGTCCAAATTACTTTTGAAGTCCTTTATTTAAAGGACTATGAATTATTTGAGTCTATAAATACTTAGTATTGTAATGTTTTTAATTCAATTTTGTGATTAAATAAAAAAACTAGCAATTTTTTTCTTTGCCAATGAAAAAAAAAAAACCCCCCAGCAATTATGCTATTTCGAGTTGTGTGATGCAATTCAACCCTAGATGTGATGCCATTGGACCTTAAGTGTGACTCCTAAGGAAGTTTAGGTGTGAAGCTTAAACTATTTTCTTTAAGTTTCTATTCATATTATTGTTCATTCGTTTACTACTCACAATTATTGTTCATAGCTCCAAAAACAGCCAATAATTCTTTATTCTTGCTTAGTTTTGCATCTCAACCCCCTTATTTACATACCTCAACCTTCCGCTTATAGTTTCCCACCTATCTTAGCCTCCATATAAACCTGAAATTCATTCTTTATAACTAGCCCTCTAACCTGTCTTGCGTTAGATTTTTATCATCAAACCACGAGTAAACTCTATCATAGCATAAAATTGAAATGACAAAAGAAAATTCGTCATGATCAAGAGATTGCTCCCCTCCAATCCAATTGTAATGCCTTTCTAACAACAAAACTCAAACAATAGATGTAAGCAACTAATGTCTAAAAATCTCTGTGATTAGATTGCAACATTAGGATGCATAGCAAGAGTCAGGAAACATAATTGAGGGGACAGGGGAGTTCTATTTTGGGATATGCCAATATTCTTCAATTAATCAAATAGAAAACATCTTCACAGCAAGTTCCCTTTCTTACCAAAAATCAAATCAAGAGAGTGACTAACAAACAAATATGTACATTGTAAAAAAGAATTGGTTCCAATTAAGACAACTGAAGTTTCAAGGATGAGCACCTTATTCATATATCAGTTGTAATTCAACCACAGGAAAAGAATTCAGAAATTGAAAATTCTAAAACTAGCTTAGATCTAGTAGTTCGTCATTCATTTGTCAACAAAAGCAAAACATGTCTGAGGAACCAGACTTAAATGGCATGGAATTATCCATCAGAAACATCACACTTATCTATTGGAAACCAAGTTTAGAAATTTGCCATGACCTTGCATATAACTGAGTCATATTTGATATGTTATTTAGACGAATAGATTATTGTAAATTCAGAATCAAATCAAATAAATATGTTGTAAGTACTTGTTTTCAAATACCAACTATTATGAACCCTTCAATTATTTAACACGCCTCAAAAACCATGTGACAACAGGTAACTTAAAATCTATAACATTCATCGAACATGTTTGTTTTGCAGTGGCATGTGCATATTTCATCAAATAAAAGGTGGGGAAGAATAATTCAACTTGATCAAGTTGGAAAATAAAGAATTTACCCTCAAACTTGAGCATCAGTCTCTTTATCTCCAACATCATTCGTAGCTCCAGTTGCCTCTGCATTCTCAGTATCCTCGCCAGGGGGCTGCACCTACTTCTCCTCAGGCAAAGGTTCCTCCATATAATCATTCTCAAATGCATCAGCAGGAACCTCATAAATTCTCACTTGTGGCTTAGAAGGGTCTTTCACCAAAACGTATTTACCCTCATTCAACTTCATACACAAATCAACAATACTCTTTACTATTCCCCATATGTTGGTTGTATTCAAATTAATCTGGGCAACAAAATCCATTGGCTTATACCCAACAACAGCTAATATCAAATGGTTATAATGATCCCTTGGATGAACCCTCGAAACAAAACCCAACTTCATCAAATCCGCATTGGCCAATATAGCTTGTGCAGTCCATTTAGCCAATTTATTGGCATTGTTCTTCAATTCAGTAGCTAAAACTGCACCTCGTTGACTCCAACTTCTGCCTCCAATCAGTTCCAAAATAATTAGGATCAAACTCATTAAGGGCATTCAGAGTAAAAAATGATCTCTGTTCGTTAACCTCCACAACACTCTGCACCTCACAACGGGCAACAAGATACATATCATCATCAAGATTCCACCGTCTATACTAATATGCTACAGAAGCAATTTCCTCTCCATCATTTGCAAAAGGGTTAGGCTCATCAAATGCAACTTTATCACCATCCCTAATCAAGACCTGCTGTGAGAAGTTTTGATTAATATAAGCTGCTTCAACACTCAATGAATAGGTAGAGTTCATATCATCCTTGGCCTCTGGTAATGGTTCATGCGAGGTCTCATGCACTGGAAGCAAATCAAGTTGGGAACCGTCTCTCTTATTAAAGAATAACTTATTTCCAACTCTCTGAATCACAATATCCCATGAATAAACCGACCTCAGTGCACACATCAAATTTGCAAGGATAACATCTGTAGCAAACACTGTAGCCTTATCCTCATTTGCAAGCCTCCGAATCACTGGATCATCAGTGGTGGTGACTTTAAAGAAATTGTGATTTTTGAACCTCTCCAAACGACGCTCGTTTTTGGCAGTAATTCTATTGTACAACCTATTATAGAACTCGAGGCCTCCACACAGAAGCAAATCTTCTGGTTCGGGGAGTGTGAATGAGAGTTTTGAAAATGTTGAGAAGGGAATCTGATCCAACATGTTCCACCCTAGCTGAATGTTCATAGACGATGTTGTGCTAAATCTGCAAGTGTACAGATCGTGGGTAAGTAATAGTGTGTGAATAGAGTGTCGATCCCACATGGAAGATGTTGACAATTACAAAAAGTATGATTACTCTATTATTTAGAAAATTAATTTAGTTGTGAAGAAAAAGAAAATTAAAACAGATGTTAGAAAATTTAAAAGACAAATTCAAATATATGATAGAGATCTAGGATTTAGATTTCATCAATTGATTACCTATGACTTTTCTATGTTCTACAGATTTGTTTAATTTTATTGAAATTAATGATTAGATTTCTTTAAATTATATGATGTTCTCTCTCAAGACCCAACACAAGTATTTATGTTAATCTTATGTCTACTCTCGTGATCACAAGCAATTAACACAAACCCATTAAGTTTTATGGAAATCTTTTAATTAATCACAAATGAATGTTATTATCTCTAAGCAACACATTCTCTAGGTCTAATATCTCAATGAACTAATATTATGCTTCCACTCTTACTACTTCACATAATATCTTTAAACATCAAATAATGATCAATTATTCACAAGCATTAAGTTCTAAGATAAAAGATTAATTCCAATAATTAAAACCAAATCAATTAAACAAAGATAGTCATAGGCAAATCAAAAGATTACATCTAAATCTTAGAGACGAAATTTAGCTGCTCATAATTAAGAAGAAAGAAACAATTAAATTAACAATCAATCTAATAGAAAAAATAATAACAACTTATTATTGAATTGAAGAATAAAAGTTTAGAAAGAACTCATTTTATGATACAATCTTTGACGTACACAAGCTCCAAAACTTTTCTTCTTAATCAAAATAGAAAGAAATGAAACTAAGAAAATATAAACTCTCTAAATATTTGTTTTTTTGATTGAATGATTGAATTGATGATTTGAATGAGGGGTGATAATGCCTGTTTATAGGAAATTTCCATCTTTTTTTTTTCACCATCTTGCATCATTATTATTATGACGTCATTGTTTGCATCATTATTATTATGACATCATTGCTTGCATCATTAATATCATGACATCATTGCCCGCATCATTAATATTATGATATCATTGCCTGCATCATTAATATCATGAA
Organism: Vernicia montana; assembly: GCA_949750685.1. Taxonomy (NCBI): domain Eukaryota; kingdom Viridiplantae; phylum Streptophyta; class Magnoliopsida; order Malpighiales; family Euphorbiaceae; genus Vernicia; species Vernicia montana. The sequence continues at coordinate 2,798 of CATKHJ010211391.1, read as the reverse complement.
ATTATCGCCAGCATCATTAATGTCATTTTGATTTACAAAATAAAATAAAATACTAAAAATATTTTATAATTTATTTATAAATTGTTAGAATTATTTATTTCTCAAAATAAGTAATAATATTATTAAATTCTCATGAACTGAACCAAAATTTGAGTTTAAATAGGTAAAATAACTTTAAAAAAATAGAGTTATCACACCCTCAAACTTTAGATTTTGCTTGTCCTCGAGCAAAACTAAAAGAAAATACAAAACCTAAACTAGTCCACTTTCGTAAGAAATCACGATTGCATTTAGCATATGTAACAAACCTTTAAACCCCTAGGTGATCCCATAGAGGACGAGTTGTAGTCTTGTAAGGGCTTCCAGTGGTGATACCCACAAACACCTGTAAAAATCTAAACTTTCAGCTGTTTATTTCAGAGAACATTAAGTGATCACAATTTTGAAATCAAACAAGCATTAAATCAAATCCATATTTATTCAAAAGTTAATTCATCCTATAACAATCATACTCAAGTGTGTGTGTAAAATGACTAATATCAACAGTAAATATGATGTACCTGTTTCAAACAAGTAAAATTCTCATAATTTTTACAATAACAACCATTTGACTTCTAATAAGGAATTAAACATCATAAGCTCCCCATTTGGTACAAATCTCCACTACGCTGAAGGTACCACCTGAGATCAAAAGATCTTTAATATCGATTATAATGGGGCAGAGGGGATAGTGACATGGCTAAAGAATGAAAGGAATAGGATATCACAAAGGTTTCAAAGACTTCATAGAGTTAGAGACATCATAATATTTTGCAAGAAACACTTCTCAAAACCTATAGAAGCATAAGAAACGTAGGCTAATTATCATTATGTTGGGCCTTTACTTCAATTTAAACAACTTTGCAAGATCGTCATACTCAAGAGATCTTCCTTTATCAGACTTTACATCGAATATATATATATAGTCTTTTTTATTTTTTTTCACACTTGTCTCTTATTCATATCTCAAATCTTTAAGAAATATCTATTGCTCATGAAATATGCCTCTTTAGCTCAAATTCATCTTTAGAACAAGGGTGAGGATATAAACATATTTGAGCTCGGTGAGAGATGTGGTTCTCAAAGAAAATAGCTAATCAATGTAAGCTTAAATTGGCTCACTAGAGGAATGTTCTCTTGGAACATCAATCGGGGAATTGGCTGATTTGACTTTGTGGTAAAAATTCTATTGCCTTAATCATTTTACAAGTGATATTTGATCAGTCGTTCACCTCGAAAGACTTCAAGAGGAGTTCTAATATTTAATTCCTTCATGTCGAAATCAAAATAATCATTACAGTGAGGGTATAAGAACACACCTGTTTTAGTATGCTTGTCTCTGTACCAAATAACATGGCTATTGTGCAAAAAAAAAAAATATTGAGTATAATCATCATAAATATGTATTAACCAAAGAATAACATCAAGATTCAAAATAATACTCATCATCAATCAAAACCATGACATTAAAGCTCAATTCTCATCACAGTGGCTGAAAATCTTCCTAAAACCTAGAGCTAAACTCAAAATCTTAAAAATTTAACATTTTTTTTTTAAATCACAGAAATTAAAAATGTGTGTTAAGAATACAAAAGTAACTCTTTACTCAGCTATCTTTTTCTCTCTCTGTTTTTTTTTAAATTAGAAAAGAAAATTATATAAATTAAAGATACGCATCAAGAGTATAGAAATAACTCTTTACTCAACCATCTTACATTTAATTATTCGGACCTTAAACTTTGAGAAAACAAAACTTTTTTATTTTTTTTTTAAATGACATTATCTCCTCCCTAACCTATTTGAGACATTGTCCCCAATGTCTACTATAGATAAGTAAAGAGTAAAAGATTTTGCTTGATTTAGTGTTATTAAAGCAACAAAAAGAAAAAAAAAATACTATAAGTAAAACCATAAGAGTTAAGAAAGTTATAATCGAAGATTCAGATCTAGTACATGCTTTTTACTGCTACTATCTTTGGGGTACCAGATCACCTGCGCCATCAATGTATCAGATTTGGGTACAAAGTTTTGCAGTTGGTCAATCAATTGATTAGTAGTTGAAGCAGAGACTAAGATGTGTTGACTTGCTTGTGTCATAAAATCCTGTTCCACAACATGATCAAGAAAAGACAATAAATCATCATAAAAATCGTTAACATTAAGTAATTCTAATGGCTTTTTATGAAGATTTAGTTGGGCCCAAGAGGCAATGTTGAAGATATCTTCAAATATTTCTAAACCACCAGGTAATGCGATAAAGGCAGCAGCATTGTGATGCATGTATGTCATTCGTTCGGACATGCTCATGACCTGTAACTTATTACCTATAGTCCCACCGGTGATGTGTTTATTTTTAGCCAAAACTTTTAGAATTATACCTAGGACTTTGCTACCTCCAATATATGCAGAACTTGAGACACAACCCCTTAACCCTAAACTACCTCCCCTAAATACCAAATCAATTTTTCGTTCAGCTAAAATCCGACCAAGTTATGTGGCTGCCTTCCAGTACTCTTCATTTTTACCAGATTTTGGACTACAAAAGACACAAATGATTTTGAATCTGCGTGTTGAGGGTTCAACCATTTCTATTCACTATCTCTCATAAAATTTGTATGTGTATTAATAATGGTGAATGTATATATAAGAGAAAGATAGGGAAGTAAAAGAACAGTCCAATGAGTAAAGATAGTTGTTAACAAAAAATAATAAATGTTAGGTGTACAAATGTCAAAAAGAAAACATGGAAAAAAGCTGCC
>CATKHJ010211377.1:0-27160 GCA_949750685.1 Vernicia montana | reverse complement strand
ATTTCATCATTTTACTGTTGTATGTTAATGACATATTGGTAACAGGCCCCAACAAATATCATATTAAAGATTTAAAGGCTCAGTTGGCTAGGGAGTTTGAAATGAAGGACTTGGGACCCGCAAACAAGATTCTAGGGATGCAAATTCATCGAGATATAAATAATAGGAAGATTTGGCTTTGTCAAAAGAATTATTTGAGGAAGATCTTGCGACGCTTCAATATGCAAGATTGTAAGCCAATTTCAACCCCACTTCCTATTAATTTCAAGTTATCCTCAAGTATGAGTCCTAGTAGTGAAGCATAGAGGATGGAGATGTCTCGAGTACCGTATGCATCAGTAGTGGGAAGTCTAATGTTCGCTATGATTTGTACAAGACTAGACATTGCACATGCAGTGGGAGTGACATTGGAATGCAGTGAAAAGGGTCTTGAGATATATTAAGGAGACCACAGATGTTGCATTATATTATGGAGGATCATACTTTATTGTCAGAGGATATATTGACTCAGATTATGCAGGTGATCTTGACAAAAGCAAATCCAGTACTGGATATGTGTTTGCTCTTGCTAGCGGAGTTGTAAGTTGGGTTTCGAAACTGCAGTCAGTTGTGGCTACGTCAACAACAGAAGCAGAATATGCAGCAGCTACACAAGCTAGTAAAGAAGCAATATGGTTGAAAATGATAATAGAAGAACTCGGGCACAAACAGGAAAAGATTTCTCTGTTTTGTGACAGTCAGAGTGCCTTGCATCTGGCAAGGAATCCAACTTTTCATTCAAAGACGAAACACATTCGAGTTCAGTACCACTTCGTTCGTGAGAAAGTGGAAGAAGAAATTGTGGATATGCAGAAAGTTCATACTAAAGACAACCTAGCAGATTTTATGACAAATGCGGTCAGTATTGACAAGTTTGTTTGGTGTCAATCCTCTAGTGGCCTGATGGAGACATAAGCAACAGGGATGGCAAGATAGAAAGAATGGTGTGAAGATTGATTGATCCTCAATCAAATCTTCAAGTGGGAGATTGTCAAAGTTAGCGCAACTAACCATCAAATTATTGTCAAAATTAGCTAACAAGTAGATGGTCAAATGAAGAAATTTGGTTTGTTAAAGTTAGCTTAACCACTCACCATTAATTTGTTAAAATTATGTAAGGTGGGTGGCCAAAATTAAGAAAATTTTGGTTGGAGTTGTTGGTTATTTGCCTATATAAAGGCTAGAGTTTCAAGCTTAAAGGCATCCTAATTTGAGAGAGAAAATAGAGAGTTTGAGAGATAAAAATATTTGAGTGTGTTTCTCCTATTTTAAAATAGAGAAATTAATTTGTTTTCTACTTATAAAATAGAAAGAGATTGTGTTGTTATAACTCCTATTATTTTCTCACAGTGAAATTCTTCTATCATTATCCGTGATTTTTACCATAATTTGTTTGGGGGTTTTTCACGTAAAATCTGTGTGTTCAAATCATCTTTATTATTTTCTCAAATTATTAACTGCAATCTTACTCTAATCTGGTGTCAATTTCCGCAACAAAGAACACATTCTTAAATGGATTTAAAATATATAGAAATTTATGATATATTGCATACGGCTGAGCACGGATATTAAAAGTTTTGAATTGAATAAATTAATCGGAACAAAAATATTCAGAACTGGACCGAACCGTTGACTTTTTGACTTTTCCTGAACTGAATTGGACCGAGTGAAATGTTTTGGTACGGTTCTGGATATTAAGATATATCCAGACCGAATTGAACCAAACTGTACTGAATTGAATTGGACCGAAATAACTGAAATTTTTTAGTTTTTTATTTATAATATATAAATAGTGATAATTGAATAATGTAAAAATAACACAAAAATTATAAGATTATACATGATATTATACCAATTATTAAATTATATTAAGGTTATATCAAAAGAAAATTTAGATAAATTATAAATCTATAATTATAAATGTATATACCTCAATTTAATTTAATATAACTATTAATATTTATATAATTTACTTAAATATTAGCTTCATTAAATTTGTATTAATGAAAAATTAGCAATATAATATAAATTAAGTTTTAATAATACTAAGATATATACATATATTACAATTAAACATTTTAAATTCACTACATATATTTTTAGAAAAAAAAAATTAATATATGATATGATTAATTAATAAGTAATAATAAAAAAATATAATGTACTAGTATGTAAGTCCAGTAATATTATCATTTAATTGTAATTATATTTATGTGATACTAATAAAATTTTAGATTAAAATTTTGTTAGTATTTAATACTGTAATCTTTAAAAGTATTCTTTTATTAATTAACATTTATGGAATACATTATCAATAAGAAATGATTTGTAATAGGATAATAGTTTATATAAAAAGTTAGAAAGTGATTTAAACTTATTATAAGAAATTATTTATTAGTTTTAAGTAGTATATAAGTCAAGATTAAAATTATTTGAATTAAGTAAAGTATTAATATAATTATATTTATATATTTTTACAGTAATTATATTTTTTTAGTTTAAAATCATTGATAAATTATAAGTTTTGATTGTTTTTATTCATATAAATTATCAAATTGCATATTTTTGTTCCTTTTTTTTAAAAGATATCCGAATCTCCGTATTTGTATTGGATTGGATTGGACCGAAATATCCGATCTTCGAATTGTATTGTACCGAAATTTTTGGAACAATACAATATGGAGATTTTTTATTTTGGTTCTGGTTCCGGTTCTCCACAAATTAAAATCTCCAAAATTCAATCAAATCCCGAAGATTTTCAAATCCCCGGATTGGACCGAATCATGCTCAGCCCTAAACACAGGAGTCTCAGAAAGTCGTATCGCTGATAAATTATCACAGTACAACGATACTGAATAATCTCTGATTGGATCTTTCAACAACTATATTAACCATGTGCATTCTTGTGCTCAGCCCTAAACACAGGAGTCTTAGAAAGTCATATCGCTGATAAATTATCACAGTACAACGATACTGAATAATCTCTGATTGGTGTAGATCTTTCAACAACTATATTAACCATGTGCATTCTTGTGCTGCCATAGCTGCTGCTCTATATTCTGTTTCTGTGCTTGACAAAGACACTAATAGCAGTCATGCTTATGTATGTGGATGCTCTCATTATCACTGGAGAGATCCAACAAATAAGAGAAAACATGGGAGTATGATTTCATACGAGGGAGCTTGGAGAATTGAAGCACTTTCTTGGTTTGGAAGTGGAACGATCAAGAAATTGATGAAATGGGTTATTCTTGTGTCAACACAAGTATGCGAAGAATTTGTTGCAAAAATTCGGAATGCTTGATTGCAAACTTATTTCAACTCCAATGGAGGTAGCAAAGTTGTATTCCACTGAAGGTGAAGTCTTGTTGGATGCAACAATGTTCAAATAGTTAGTTGGCAGTTTGATTTATCTTACTTTAACACGATCGGATATTTCATATGTTGTTAGTGTTATAAGTAGATTTATGCAAAAGCCAAAGAAACCTCATTTGGAATCTTCTAGACAAATTTTGAGATATATCAAAGGGACTATTGATTATGGAATTTCTACAATAAAGGAAGCACATGTAAGTTGCAAGGGTACTGTGATGCAGATTATGCTGGAGATCTTGATACTAGAAGATCAATCAACAACTGGGTAGCAAAAGAATGCAAGTAGACAAAGCACATGTTCAATCTTGGCTCAGAAGCAGTTTCTTGGTGTAGCAAAAGACAACCAACATAATGCACATGGTTATCACATTTATTGGCAATTATGGCAGCACAAGAATGCACATGGCTATTACAGTTATTGAAAGATCTACATCAACTAGTAGATTATTCAATATCATTGTACTGTGATAATCTATCAGCGATACAGCTTGCTGAGAATCTTGTGTTTCATATCATTATCTCAGGGAGAAGGTCTTACAAGATCATATTCAAATGGTACCAATCAAAACAGATGATCAAGTTGTTGACATATTCACGAAATGCTTGAGTTTCGTGAAATTTTCAAAGTGTAAAGAATTGCTCGGTGTCATAAAGAAGACCAAAATTAGTGATGAAGGGGAGTGTTAAAAGTCATCACTAATTAATTTGTGGACACCAACTTGATTAATGTAAATAAGTGTTATTAAGAGATGGTATTAGTGATAAGATGAGTCATCATCTTTAATTATACACTATCAACTTAATTTAGTTTAATTTGTAATTGCAATTGGTTGCAAACTAGTATAAATAGGAGTGTTTTAGTATGTAGTTTGGTCATCCAATTGAGTGAGAGAACTCAAAGTGTAAAAAGTTCTAAATAAGAGCTAGAATTGTTCTAGTAAATATTGTGAGAGTTGTAATATTTTCGGGAGTTGTAATATTTTCTTCAATAAAAGTTAGTAGTAATGAAATGATGCATGTATATTTTGTACTTGCCACTTTATTGGATTTTGTACATAAAAAATTATCACTATTTATTATTGCTTTTGTTGAGTAAATATTTATTAATAAAAAGTGTGAGTATTTTTTGTTACCCAATTTATCAAAAACACCAAGCCCAAGTCTAAATTAAATTCTAATGGTGCTATCTACTTACGGCACCCAGTCATAATGCCATAAAATTTACATATATAATTGAATGGCTACATGAGATAATGACAAAAATTATACTAACATATTCATGTAATTTTTCATTAAATTGTGTAAGATTCCTGTTTTATTGTTAAATTTCAAAAACAAAAATTACATAACTCACTATTACATGACTAACATATTCATGTAATTTTTCATTAAATTGTGTAAGATTCCTGAAGATTTCTGTTTTATTGTTAAATTTCGAAAACAAAAATTACATAACTCACTATTAGAAATTACATGACACAATGGAAAATTACATAATTTATTTGATTATATATAATTTTTCATTAAATGTTGTATTTATTCTTTTTCAATATGTAATTTTTTCATTGGATTATGTATCTTTTTCAAGAAAAAAATTACATGACTCAATACTATTACATTATATGACAAAATAAAAAAATTACACTTTTAATGGAAACTTACATAATTTGTTTGGTTGTGTAATTTTTTTTTTTCATTGTGTAATTTTTTTATTGAATTATGTAACTTTTTTCAGAAAAAAAAAATTACACGTCTCAATTATAAAAAATTATATGACACAATACAAAAATTATGTTTGTTAATAAAAAATTACATAACTTGCTAGATTATGTAATTTTCATTGAATTACAATTTCGCTTTTTCATTGTGTAATTTCTATATTGACTTACGTAATTTTGCTTTTAACATGTAATTTTTCATGAACTCATGTAATTTCACCATTGAATTATATATATTTTTTATGGCATTATATACTAGAGTGCTGCTTACGACACCTTAGATTCTTTGTGATCTTAAAATTTTTAAATTACTTGTTAGAATAACATTTATTATTTATATGATCTTCAAAGAATTTTTAAATTTTTATTATTACTTTTTTTTTTAATGGTTATGTTATTATGTTATTATATATGACAAAAATTAGGATTTGAATTATTGAAAAATTATTTATATATTATGGTCTAATACCTTGTTTTGTTTTGTTTTTCAGTTGATAAATTAAATATATCAACGGTAAAATTTTAAAATTTAAATATTAATTTTGGTTACTTAATTATAGATGTAGGAAATTTACTTGCCAAAAAATAAATTTTTTTTAATAGGGGATTTGATGAGTGATCCAGATCCAACATATCATTTTTACAAGGTAAACCGATGATAACCTGAAATCTTTGGTTATGATTCAAGGGGATAATGAGGAAGATTTGTTCATACCTAATCTTGCAAACAATGAAGTTATGTCCTCTGATGCAGACTGCAAATCAATGCGCAACTCTTTTGTCCGTTCAATTAAAGAATTTTCTGTTCACATAATGATAAATATTATGCACAAGCTGGGGAGAAAAAAGGCACTGGGATTTAAAAAATTGGTTAATCAAGTGATTATAACCTGAGCATAACATCTTGGAGATGATGAATTCCTTTTCCTTTAGTGTTGATATAGTTATCCTATGGTTCTCTTGAAGTTCAAGTAGTTCCTTGTTACTTTTCTCCAGATTCAACTGAAAAAAAAAAAAAAAAAAAAAAAAAAAAAAGATTTAATTAATAGTGTTAGATTCATGTCTAGAAGAAGCTTACCAACACAAACAAATTTACGAATCATGATTACCTTACAATCCTTGAGCTCACTTTCTATATCAAGTTTCTGCTCCTGCTCAGTGAGATAGAGCTCACGGAACCTATCAACTTGCTGCATTAAGGAGGAAATAAATTGAGTGCTACAAGTATTACCTGAAAGGTAAATCAAAGTGTGCAAGTTATACCTTTTCGCTGATGTTAAGATCATTCTCCAACTGCTCTATCTTTTCGTTCCTTCCCTGCATGTGGTTATAGAATGCTAAGTACTTCATTGAAATTCAAACAAATATAGCTAAGATGGGGATAGAGTAGAATTAAATAATTAGTCATGAGTCTGTCCCAAGTCTGCATTATATTTTCTAGTATTTTATATTCCTTTAGTTGAATTTGTCAAGGTAGTTGCAGTAGTGGGCATAAGTTTAGCTAGAATGTGTTTATCTGTAGTTATTTAGTTGCTATTTTTCAGCTTAAGTTGTTATTTTAGCTGTAAGTCTATACATTACTCAGGTCACTATTCCAAAATACTTGTCGCTTAAATTGTTTCTATCCATATTTTTTCTTTTCTGTTAACCTTTGATCACAACAACATAGCCGGAGTGCGTGGAAGAGGTAGAGGCTGGGGCCAGGGCAGGGGTTTCTTTTCTGTTAACCTTTGATCTCAACAACATAGCCGAAGTGCGTGGAAGAGGTAGAGGCTGGGGCCAGGGCAGGGGTCAGGGTCATAACAGAGTCATGACAAGTTTCAGAATTCATCAATTAACTTTTAAGTCAATTCTTCAATGTGATAAAAAAAAAAAAAAAAAAAAAAAAAAAAAAAAAAAAAGAAGTATTAAAAGCAAATATCTGAGCATGAGCAACAACTAAAACATATAATTCAATGTAAATATCCACCTTCTTTTCAGCCTCATCCTGGACATATCTGTCATGTGGAACATAAACACCATTTTTTTCCCTTGCAGCTCGCACATCTGCACAAATTTAACTATAAATTGCAATCCTTTTTTTTATTATTATTTTTGTAATACAACAATCTAAGAATGCTACTGCATCTCCAAACCTTCTTTCATTCTCTCAATTTCTAAGTACAGATCCTTGAGCAATACAGCCTTGGACATTTTTTGGTTTGCCTGCAAGGAAAGTTCTGTCATTGGCATGAAGTAATGAAAATAAACCAAAAAAATTATTCCAAAAAAGGCAAGCCGCACAAACCTCTGGTTTGTTTTTGATGTTTTTAGCACGGTAAGCATAATCTAGTGTGCTTAGTGTTTCTTCCAAAGAATAAGCAGAAGGAGAAATTGTTGCAATGATGCAAGTTTTTGTCTTTCCTCCCAACGAGTCTCTTAATAGCCTTGTCAACTTACTATCCCTGCATTGAAATATAGCAAAATGGGAAAATCATTCAGGGATAAAAAAAATAAAAATAATTAAAAAAAAAAAAGAGGTGCAGGCAATAATAAAACAAACTGAGAGTTAGATAAGGTAGCAGGGTATTGAGATGAACCTGTAAGGTATATGGGCTGAATGTTCCACAAGTGCATTTATAACACGACCCAGAGTTAGTAAGCTCTTGTTTATCTCTCCTGCTTCTCTTGCACGTCCCTGCGATTTTGATTTGAAATTTGATCAAATTCTTATATGCTGCCAAATACAGGTAATTACTTATTTTATAGTCTTCAGACACGGTTGAAAGAAATACATCTCAAAAATAAAGTTTGGATGTTTAAGCCAACTGGAGCGAAATTAGAAAAGTTGAAAATAGAAAGAACGCATCCAGCTAAAAATTACAGCTAGCACTCACCAATCTGAGGAATATTTTGACAGCCTATTCATCATCAACTTGAACTTGTTCTAATTGAATAGGGAAAGATTTTGTATTTATATTCAATCCAAGTTGAAGGCTTACATATTTAATGTTAAGAATATGAAAGACATTGTGTTAATCTTATGTGGCTAAAACCCCTATATTTGGTCAAATGTTAAAAAGAATGATATACTTTCTTATTGTGCTTCTAAAGTTATACAGGGAAGTTGAAACTATAAACTGATGACAAGCAATCTAGTCATAAATTTAAGCATTAATTTAAATTTGTTTTAACATCAGCAAAACCTAGATATATTTTCGAAGTTCCTGATTAGGGAAACCACAATAACTTACATTACACATTCCTGAAAGGTAGAGCACTTTCTTAAGCTCAAATAACTGATAAACAGGTCAAATGATTCTCAAGCAATGATACCTATCCTAATGACGACATTTCCAGAGACCTTCAAGTGGAAATTGTGATTTAAGCTAGTTTTTAACCTACCTAATGGATGCTAGAGATGGGTTCTATCCAGTATTAAAATAGATATTATTATACCTCTCTTGCACCTGAACGAGATATATTTTCTGATCCTGCCAAATCAACAAGATTAAGCTTGCCACATTTAATCAAATCCTCATCTCCAACAGTGGCTTCTTTTACATGGACAGTAATAGAAAAGACAGAATGAGAGCGACTGCAAGAGAAATGAAATGAATTCAGTAAAATACTTTCTTTTACCCATGATCCAACATCATTGGCAAAATTAATTCCAAATGAAATTAATTAAACCTGCTCCGCTTGTTTAACAAAGTATCAGCTGTACGCCTTTTAGCTGCTCCTCGTTCTAAGAGACTGTAAATTTCATTTGCACTATACACAGCTTCTTCTTCAAGGCCTCTTACAACAACACAACCCTTTCCATCCTCCATCAAAGAAATGGGTTTCTTTTGTCTATCTTCAGTAGGTTTAACATTGTCTTCTGGAGCTAGTAAATCAGTTATTTCCTCATTGTACAGTTCCAAAAATGTCACTTTCATGCTATAATCAGCATTTTGGGCCTCTAGTGTATCAAAAATTTGGCGAACTGCTCGTGGAATAACACCAGCCTCAGCAGGCAAATCCCCACCCTACATTCATAAGTAAAATCTTACTATTCTGTAACAAGAGAAAATGCATACCTACTACTAGAATTACAAAAGAACATCAATACAAAAAACCCACATATCCCCTTTACCTTATTTCTCATTCCACCCTCCATTGTATAAGTTTTCCCAGTACCCGTCTGCCCATATGCAAAGACTGTGCAGTTGAAGCCATCAAGAACTTCATTAACAATAGGTGCAATAGCTTGATCATAGATTGATCTTTGTTGTGCTTTAGGCCCAAACACCTACACAACATTTTAAAACGAAAAGAAAAAAAAATCTGAATTAATCTTCTTAGAAGATTATAGTGTAAAAATTACACTCAAATAAAATAAAAAATCTTACCTTGTCAAAAGTGAAAACTCTGTCTACTTGCTTGTTAGCTACACTTTGCAAAACAGTCACTTCTCTTTTATGTTCATTACATGATATTACTCTGGAAACATTCATTCTTTGCTCTTCATCACTCAGTGGTCTGAAATTGGGAATATTCATTATTCATAATTAATTGTAATTATCTATCTAAATCAAGTTTAGTGGGATAATTAATTAACCAATTTCAACATTTGAAAATTGATAAGGGCAAAAATCCCTAACAATTGAAAATTGAGAAAGACAGAAAGACCTGCATCGAAGCAGAACTTGAACATTAATCTCTTTATCTCTGTCCTCGCGATTGTAAGAATTCCAGTCAGCCATCCTCGAATCAGGGCGGCGCCTCTCCGGCCGCGGTGTGAGGAAAGGAGATGGAGATGGAGTACTTACCCCTAATCCTACTTTCCTTAACTGATTTGGAGTTAATGACATCATTTTTCCTTTAAATCTACATTAAGAAAATAGATTAATTAGCAATTTAGAACACAAACGAATCGAAACAATGAAAAGATTAGATTTCTTTTTTAGATTACTTCTTTTTCTTGGGAGATTTGATCGATCGAGAGAGAATCTGGAGAAAGAGAGAAATGGGAAAGAGAGCTTTTCAAATTAGGGCTTTTCTCTAACGGCTACTTGGCGTTTTATGTTATATACTGTAAGTACGAAAGAGCCGTTGGGACACTATGGATGTGCTGTTCTTAAGACTTTTTTGAAAATGTGGGTGCCGCGGTTAAAAAAATTCAAATGAGCCGCTTCATTCAATCGCATCATTCACTTAAAAGGAATTTGGTTAGGCCACGGCATCAAAATGAATGACAATGAAATTGAAAACCTTATTATAAATTTATTTTTTAAATAATTCTATGAAATTTATTTATTGAATATCATATTATTCAAATATAAAAATATCATAAAGTTTTAAATTCACTATCAACTAAATAAAAAATTGAAATCTTATTTTAAAAATTGCATTCACAAATCAAATGTGACATTTTTAATTTTTTTTAGTGATTTTGAGGCATGAATTGAAAAATAAACTAGAAATTAAAGAAATTGTTTATTAGACTCAATGACAGTTAAAATTTTATATTAATGGATAAAAAAATACATATATTAATAAAATTTTAAATGATTTTATATAAAAAAAATTATACTTTTGAAGAAAATGATATTTTTTTTAAATATATTTTAAAAAAATATTTTAGACCATAATTTCAAAATAAAATGATAATACTCATGAGTTCTTTATTTAGTGATATTAAAATTGTTTTTAAGAATGTGAGATTTTGAGTTTGAGTTCCAAGTTAAAAATGAAAAATAAAAAAAGGAGAATAAAAATAAAAATGTTATTTGAAATAATTATATCAAAATTTAAATTTTGTTTAACAATATCCTTTAAAAAAAAAAAAAATAGACTCATTGTTAAAAAAGTGGGGGAGGAGGGAAGTCTTTTTCTCACACCTATTCTACATATGTATTATCCCAAAAAATATATATATATATATATATTGAATCAGAAAAGCCAAACTCAGTACAATATCTATTTGGCAAAAAAAAAAAAAAGTACAATGTCTCTTGAAATCCTGAATATGTGACATTGTGAATTCAAGTAGCGAAGTTATAAGTAAAAAATATATGTATTAATAAAATTGAAATTTCCTTAAATTTTAAAAAATAATTTATATTTTTTACAGCATTACTAATAAATTTCTCATTTTATTTTATTATTATTTAAGTCCTTAATCTTAAATTAAAGTGTTCATGAGTTTAATAGCATATAATTGAAAAAATAAACATAATACGCAAAATTCAAAAGTTCAGAGGATCGAAAATAGATTTTTCTTAAAATGTATACCCTTATAAAATAGTGATAATTTATTTTTGGTAAATAAAACAGTGATAATTTTCAATACAGTACAATTATGCGTGTATAAAAATAACTGTTATGTAGAAATTATATATATATATATATATATATATATATTAGGAAAGGAGGAATCCATCTATTATTCAGGGAAATATGCACTTACCGCTAGGTTATGTTTCGGTGTGCTGTAGAAATTATATTTTAAGACATTAATTTTTTGAAATGATAAAATTTTGTGAGGCAGATTAATTTTCAGTGGGATCTATAGTATAAATATATTATAATTTATTATGTCTTTTTTTTTCTTTGCCAGAAATTTAGTATGTTTAACATTAACAATTTCAGTATGTTTCAATTTGAGTTAGTCAATTGCCCTCACTTAACATCAACTCAGATTCCCTCAAAAAAAAGAAAAAAAAATCAACAACTCAGATAACATCATAATAATATTTATCAGATTTAATATTAATAAATTACTTTTTAACATATATATATATATATATATATATATATATATATTGCCAGACTTTTTAACCTATATTCACTAGTAGAACTATTTATCTGATTTAATATTAATGAATTACTTTTTAACCTATATTCACTAGTTTGATCATGTAATATTTTGAATTTTGAATTATTAAAATTTATTATTAATTGGGTATTTTATTTTAGTAAAATAAAGTATTTATTTATTTAGTAAAAATTTAAATTTATTTAAATTAATTTTCAGATTTAATTATTATTATTATTATATATACATATATGATTATTTTGCTGGAACGGAAAGAAAAGGGAAAGAAATAGAGAATTAAAGTGGCAGTGTAAGAGAGAGAGAGAAAAAGAAATCAGCTCGAAACGCCGCTGTCCGGTCATCAGCCGTCACCACACGTCGGTCCGTTGGAAAGAGGAGATGAAGACGCTTTCAACGCCACTAGCACGGTCGCCGTCCGCCGCCAGAACGTCCTCTGGTCAATGGACTTCCGAGAGCTTTTTCGGCTAATTCTGATCTTCGTTCTCGCCGATTCTAGTACCATTGAGTTCCTCTTCTCCTAAGTTTCGATTTGGTACTTCATTTGCTAATTTTAGTGAATGTTTAATTTTTCGTCGGAATCCAGTGATGTTTTCGCACTGCCGACGTGTTTTCCAGCGACACTTCGACGAGTGAGGGAGAGTGATATACATTTCCGGCATCTGCGTTTCAATACGAATCCATTGGTACCAATTTCGCCGTTATCCGATGCCATTGACGTTTTCCGGCAGTCCAAAATTTATCCTAGATGATTAAATGAATATTCGAATTATTTATTGAAGCATAATGGAATTATTATGAATTTTAGAATATTAATTATGGTTAAATTATTTAAGAGTTATTAAGGGAACAATATATATTATTGGAGTTTAATATTGAGAATTGTTGTATGGGAGCCAGTTGAGATATTCGATATTTCGATGTTGAGTCTATTGTTTGAGTTTCAGGGGGATTAGGTTTACTCTAGGATAAACTCTGCCAGATTTTGGTAGATTTCTTCATGGTCATAGGATGTGTCTGTATGTTGGTTCTCATATCCTTGTTCTGATAATTTGTTCATGCTTTATTTTCTAGATCGTCCAGGACCATCTTCTACGGCTCCAGGTCCAAGTCGCTGATTGAGTCTAATTTCTCGCTCTTATGTTGTGAGTGATACTTTCTAATATATTTTTCTGTGTTCCATGCATTTGCATTTACCGTATGAATACACGTATATAATTATGCATTATGAATATTAATTGAGCATGTGGGCATACGTATATGAATGCTTCATTAATTATGTGAGTTGCATATTAACTATGGATGCTGAATGGGATTGGGATGACACAAGAATTTACCTAGGATTGTGATTATGATATATGATGATTGTGATTTGATGAGCTATGACTGGTGCATGACGGCTTGGAGCTTGCTCATCACTCGCTACTGCCAGTCGGGTCGGCACTGCGTGGCTTAGGCCAGGGACGGCTAAGACCCTATGTAATGGATTTAAGAGACAGTACTTAGGTACAGAGAGCCAGGATAGGGGGATCGGCTCCCCATATTGAGGTTTAGTGTGATTCCTATGGACCGATTTTCATCCCTGTATGATTATATGATTATGTGATTATTTGTATGTGTAGCACGTTGCATGAGCACTAATAGTAGATTGATATTAGAGCACAAGGTTTGTATATTGGTTAGTATCATTCACTGAGTTGAGATGCTCACCCCTGTCTCATTATTTTTTTTCAGGTTGCAGGGTACTCCTGATTATTTTATTATTATTGAGTTTCCCTGCCATCTCCTCCGGCAATGAATTTTATATTTATACGTTGTTGTGTATAATATTATAATTCTAGAATTCTGCAATTACAATAGACCGAATTTATGTCTGATTAATTTCTGATGATTGATTTATGATGTCTGTAATATGACATGATAAGATATTCTGCTAAACAGGAACCTGTTGATATAGTGAAATGTGACTGGTTGGATGTATTATGATATTGGTACAGGTTCTGTTGGCATGTGGACCCTTAGCCCTTGGATTATGATTTCATGGTATATTCCCTATTGATTAATTATGTCAGGCTGACTACGAGTTCTGAAAGCCTTAAGCTTTCCCGTACCCTAGTGCCGGTCACGTTCCCCTAGAGTCGGGTCATGACAAAGTTGGTATCAGAGCTTTTGGTTCATTTTCCTACGGAACTGTAATTGCGGAATATAGGATTCCAACACGTCTTTTTATGTTTCATTTGCTTCTAGCTTTTACAGTACCTTAATGGTTACTTAGTATTAAAATGAGTATTAGAGCTAGAAGAGCAGCTGCAAGAGTGCGAGTTGCTGCTGCTGAGGAGCATGTTGCTCCAGAGGAGGAGGGCTCCACAAGCCCAGTAGCACTAGCCCCTAGTTGCAGAGGTAGACGTAGGCAGACTGGTGATGAGGTTCCTACTGGGGTGGATGTCGTACTTGCTGGATTTCAGAGTATTATGGCTGATGTGACTAGAGCCATCCCTCCAGCAGCTCCACCTGCAGTGCCTGTAGCACCTGCAGCTCCTACAGTGTCTTTAGAAAGATTCATCAAGCATAATCCCCCTACTTTCTCTGGTGATGAGGAACAAGCTCATGACTTCTTAGATAACATTAGAGAGATTTGTCTGCAGTTGGGTTGTTCAGATACTAGATCTATTTATTTCACTAGCCATAGGCTAGAGGGACCAACTCAGACATGGTATAAGAACTATATCCGGCGGAGATACCAAGAGATGTCTTGGGATGATTTTAGCAGGGAGTTTTTGGCTTGGTTTGTTCCTGCTGGGTTTGTTCATAGGAAGATGATTGAGCTTGAGAGTCTGAAGAAAGATGATCATACTTCTATGGTAGACTTCACCAATAAGTTTTTAGGGTTGTGCAGGTTTGTACCTACAGCAGTACCTGATGATGAGGCTAAGAAATTTCGATATGTTAGGGCTTTAGGAGATGACTACCAATCTCTACTTAGTGGACGTCAGGGTCGTCCTTTCAGTGAGATAGTTGATGATGCCCGGGATATTGAGTTTACGGTAGATGAAAAAAAGAAAGCTAGAAGGACTAACCGAGGCGAGGGCCAAGGCACATCTGATTTTGTTGGTACTACTGGCACTTTCACCATGGGGACATACTCTGCTGATTCTCAGAGTTCCTACAGACGTAGGAACAAGAGCAGGAATAAAGGAGGATTTAGACATAACAGAGGCTACAGTGGTAGTAGTGGTGGATCCAGTTATAGTGGTTCAGGTTCAAGCACCACAGTATGTGCTAGATGTGGCAGAGCCCATTAGGGGCAGTGTTGGCAGGGATTGACTGTATGTTATGGATTGGCCAACCGAGTCACTTTTCCAGAGATTGCCCTATAATAGGTGGTCAGAGAACTTTTTTTCAGGGATCCATGGATAGTGTAGTTCAGCCAATGTACACCTCCGCTCCTTTTCAGTCTAGGGGACGATTCAGTGGCCAGCAGGGCCATGGTTTTGGGGGCAGAGGTAGAGGATAAAATCAGGGATAGAATTCTAGATTTGCTGGTAGAGGACAGAACCAGGGCCAAACTCTGGTTTTCACACTCACCCATCAGGATGCTCAGGCTTCGAATGCAGTGGTGGCAGGTATTCTTTCTGTTTATTCTTTAGAGGCACGTGTATTATTAGACCCGGGTGCTACACACTTTTTTATATCTCCCAGTTTTGCAGTAAAAATTAATATGATGCCTGTCAGTCTTGAGTGTCCATTGTCAGTTGCCACTCCTATGAGTGATTCTTTATTAGTGAATATAGCTTTTTCTGCATATCCAGTTTGAGTCGAGAGAATGATTCTTCCTGTTGATTTAATTATGCTTGATGTGATGGATTTTGATGTAATTCTGGGTATGGATTGGTTGTCGACCCATTATGCTACCCTTGATTATTGCAACAAAGAAGTTGTTTTCCGTATTCCTAGTGATACAGAGTTTTCTTTCAGGGGAGATAGAAGTGTTGCTTTCTATAACCTTGTTTCAGTTATCAGTACTAGAAAGATGTTACGTCGTGGCTGTCAAGGTTATTTAGCTCTTGTTAGAGATGTTTCCAAGGACGTTGGAAATGTGGAGAATGTGCCTATAGTAAATGAATTTCCTGAATAACTTCCAGGATTACCTCCGGATAGAGAAATAGAATTCTGTATTGATGTAGTACCTGGAACAGACCCTATATCCATGCCACCTTATAGGATGGCACCTACAGAATTAAAGGAGCTTAGGGAGTAGTTGCAAGATCTTTTGGATAAAGGTTTTATTCAACCTAGTACTTCTCCTTGGGGTGCTCCGGTGTTGAATTAAAGGAGCTTAGGGAGTAGTTGCAAGATCTTTTGGATAAGGGTTTTATTCAACCCAGTACTTCTCTTTGGGGTGCTCCGGTGTTGTTTGTGAAAAAGAAAGATGGATTGATACGTCTCTGTATTGATTACAAACAATTGAACAAGGTGACTATAAAGAATAAGTATCCTCTTCCTCGAATTGATGATCTATTTGACTAGCTTCAGGGTGCTACATGTTTTTCGAAAATTGATCTTCGATCGGGATATCATCAATTGAAGATCAGGAGGGAAGATATTCCTAAAACAGCATTCAGAATTAGGTATGAGCATTATGAGTTCCTTATAATGTCTTTTGGACTCACTAATGCACCTGCCGCGTTTATGGATCTGATGAATCGAGTGTTTAAACCATTCCTAGATCGGTTTGTCATTGTGTTTATCGATGACATTCTGGTATACTCGAAGACTCCTAAAGAACATGCTCAACATCTAAGGATGGTTTTGCAAATTTTGAGGAATCATTAGTTGTATGCCAAGTTTTTCAAGTGTGAATTTTGATTAGACAGTGTAGCTTTTCTGGGGCATTTTGTTATTAAGGATGGTATTATGGTAGACCCCAAAAAGGTGAAAGTTGTCACAAATTGGTTAAGGCCTACTACAGTCACCGAGATTCGCAGTTTTCTTGGGTTAGTAGGCTATTATCATCGCTTTGTCCAAGATTTTTCAAGGATAGCAATCCCTTTGACTCTATTAACTCAGAAGAATGTTAAGTTTCAATGGACTGAGGCATGTGAAGATAGCTTCCAAAGACTTAAAGATTGCCTTACCTCAACTCCAGTATTAGCTTTACCTTCGGGTATGGGCAGTTACACCGTTTACTATGATGCTTCGAGAATTGGTCTGGGGTGTGTTTTGATGCAACATGGTAAAGTAATTGCTTATGCCTCTTGCCAGTTGAAGAAGCATGAGCATAACTACCCCACCCACAATTTGGAAATGGCATCAATAATTTTTGCCTTGAAACTTTGGAGATATTACTTGTACGGTAAAACTTGTGAAATTTACACGGATCATAAAAGCCTGAAATACATTTTTGACCAAAAGGACATGAATTTGAGACAGAGGAGATGGATGGAGCTTCTTAAAGATTATGATTGCACCATTTTTTACCACCATGGTAAAACAAATGTTGTAGCTGATGCATTAAGTAAGAAGTCCTCTGGTAGTTTAGCTCACATTGTAGTAGAGAAAAGACCTATAGTTAAAGAGTTACATGAATTGTTTGATGAAGGGTTACAGTTCTGAAGTATTGTTGGCACATTTCAAAGTCCGTTCAGTTTTAGTGGAAAGAATTAAAGTGGCACAGAGACGAGACCTATAATTATGCAGAATTATGGATGAGGTACAGGAAGGTAGTACTCGAGACTTCGTGGTTGATGATAATGGAGTACTTCGACACAGTTCTCGTTTATACATTCCTGATGTAGACAATTTAAGAAAAGAGATTTTAGAAAAAGCACACCTCGCAGCGTAAAATATGCACCCAGGTTCCACCAAGATGTATCGTGATTTGAAGGGTATTTATTGGTAGAATGGCATGAAGAAAGATGTTGCTGAATTTATTTCAAGATTTTTAACTTGTCAACAAGTAAAGTTGGAACATCAAAAGCCTTTTGGATTATTGCAACCACTTCCTATTCCTGAGTGGAAATGAGAAATGATCACTATAAATTTTGTGACTGGGTTGCCTAAGACTATTTAAGGGTATGACTCTATATGGATTATCATGGACCGATTAACCAAATCGGCACACTTTATTCCTGTTAAAGTCAATTACTTTGTGGCTAAGTATGTTAGGTTGTATGTGGAAAATATAGTTTGCTTGCATGGAGTTCCAGTTTCCATTGTGTCAGATAGAGGGCCCCAGTTCACTTCCAGATTTTGAAAATCTTTGCAAGATGTTTTGGGTACAAGGTTAGATTTCAATACAACTTTTCATCCTCAAACGGATGGTCAGTCTGAGAGAACAATTCAGACTTTGGAGGATATGCTTCGTATGTGCATACTTGACTTTGGAGGTCATTAGGATTGGCACTTGCCATTAATTAAGTTTGTTTATAATAACAGTTATCATGCTAGTATTGAGATGGTACCTTATGAGGCTCTGTATGGCAGAAAGTGCATATCTCCAGTTTGTTGGGAAGAAGTTGGAGAAAAACAATTGGCAGGACCTGATTTGATTCAGATAACTTCAGAGAAAGTCCTTATAATTCGAGAGCGGCTGAAGACTGCCTTTAGCAGGCAAAAGAGTTACGCGGATCCAAGGCGTAAAGATTTTTCTTTCGATGTGGCTAATTTTGTCTTTCTGAAAGTATCTCCTATGAGAGGAGTAATGAGATTTAGTAAGAATGGAAAGTTGGCACCAAGGTTTATTGTCTCATATATGATCTTAGAGAGAGTTGGAACAGTTGCATATCGTTTGGATTTGCCATCAGATCTTTCACATGTTCATCCTGTGTTCCATATCTCTATGTTGAGGAAGTATATTTTCGATCATTCTCATGTGTTACAGCCACAAGAGATTCAGATTTGTGAAAATCTATCTTATGAGGAAGTTCCTGTAGCTGTAATGGATTTTCAGATTCGTAAACTTCGTTCTAAGGAAATTCCTATGGTTAAGGTTATGTGGCGTAATTACACTACCGAAAAGTGTACGTGGGAAGTAGAAGCCGAGATGAGAGAGAAATACCCTTATCTGTTTGGGCCAAGTTGAGTTGTTTTGAAATGTAATATTTCAATGCTTTTAAGTAATTATGTACATTATCTTTTATGAATTACTATCTTTATCTAAATTCGAGGACGAATTTCTTTTAAGAGGGGGGGGAGATTGTAATATCTTGAATTTTGAATTATAAAAATTTATTATTAATTAGGTATTTTATTTTGGTAAAATAAAGTATTTATTTATTTAGTAAAAATTTGAATTTATTTAAATTAATTTTCATATTTAATTATTATTATTATTATTATTATTATTATTATTATTATTATTATATATACATATATGATTTTGTTGCTGGAACGGAAAGAAAAGGGAAAGAAACAGAGAATTAAAGTGGCAGTGTAAGAGAGAGAGAGAGATAAATCAGCTCGGAACGCCGTCGTCCGGTCATCAGCCGTCGCCACGTGCTGGTCCGTTGGAAAGAGGAGACGAAGACGCTTTCAACACCACTAGCTCGGTCGCCGTTCGTCTCCGCACTCTGCCGGAATGTCCGCTGGTCAGTGGACTTTCGAGAGCTTTTTCGGCTGATTCCGATCTTCGTTCTCGCCGATTCTAGTACCGTTGAGTTCCTCTTCTCATAAGTTTCAATTTGGTAGCTCATTTGCTAATTTTAGTGAATGTTTAATTTTTCGTCAGAATCCAATGATGTTTCAGGACTGCCGACGTGTTTTCCGACGACACTCCGGCGAGTGAGGAAGAGTGATATACATTTTCGGCATTTGCGTTTCGATATGAATCCATTGGTACCAATTTTGCCGTTATCCGACGCCATTGACGTTTTCCGGCGACTCTTCGGTGAGTGCACCCGGCAGTCCAGAATTTATCCTAGATGATTAAATGAATATTCGAATTATTTATTGAAGCATAATGGAATTATTATGAATTTTAGAATATTAGTTATGGTTAAATTATTTAAGAGTTATTAAGGGAACAATATATATTATTGGAGTTTAATATTAAGAATTGTTATATGGGAGCCAGTTGAGATATTCGATATTTCGATGTTGAATCTGTTGTCTGAGTTTCAGGGGGATAAGGTTTACTCTAGGAGAAACTCTGCTAGATTTTGGTAGATTTCTTCACGATCATAAGATGTGTTTGTATGTTGGTTCTCATATCCTTGTTTTGATAATTTGTTCATGCTTTATTTTCTAGATCGTTCAGGACCATCTTCTGTGGCTCCAGGTCCAAGTCGCTGATCGAGTCTGATTTCTCGCGCTTGTGTTGCGAGTGATACTTTCTAATATGTTTTCTTGTATTCCATGCATCTGCATTTACCGTATGAATATACGTATATAATTATGCATTATGAATATTAATTGAGCATGTTGGCATACATATGTGAATGCTTCATTAATTATGTGAGTTGCATATTAACTGTGGATGCTGGATGGGATTGGGATGATACAAGGATTCACCTAGGATTGTGATTATGATACATGATGATTGTGATTTGATGAGCTATGACTGGTGTATGACGGCTTGGAGCTTGCTCATTACTCGCTGCAGTCAGTCGGGTCGACGCTGCGTGGCTTAGGCTAGAGACGGCTAGGACTCTATGTAATGGATTTAAGAGACAATACTTAGGTATAGAGAGCCAGGATAGGGGGATCGACTCCCCAGATTGAGGTTTAGTGTGATTCCTGTGGACCGATTTTCATCCATGTATGATTATGTGATTATTTGTATGTGTGGCACGTTGCATGAGCACTAATAGTAGATTGATATTAGAGTACCAGGTTTGTATATTGGTTAGTATCATTCACTGAATTGAGATGCTCACTTCTGTCTCACTATTTTTTTTCAGGTTGCAGGGTGAGCCTGGTTATTTTATTACTGTTGAATTTCCCTGCCATCTCCTTCGGCAGTGGATTTTATATTTATACGTTGTTGTGTATAATATTATAATTTTAGAATTTCGCAATTACAGTAGACCGAATTTATGTCTGTTTAATTTCTGATGATTGGTTTCTGATGTCTATAATATGACATGATGAGATGTTCTGCTAAACAAGAACTTGTTGATATAGTGAAATGTGACTGGTTAGATGTATTGTGATATTGGTATAAGTTTTATTGACATGTGGACCCTTAGCCCATGGTATATTCCCTATTGATTAATTATGTCAGGCTGACTACGAATTCTGAAAGTCTTAAACTTTCTCGTACCCTAATGCCGATCACATGCCCCTAGAGTCGGATCGTGACTGGTCCTATACTAGAGAAATAAAAAATCTACAATGTCCATGAATGCTTCAAGTTTATATATGAGAAAAACATAGCTATACCGGATGTATACACCTAAAGAATGTGATAATACTATACAAAAGATAATCATTTTCATTTAATATTTGATAGTGTATGAGGTGACAATATATTCACCAATGTAGGCAAGAACTTTCCGTAGTTGAATTGCTTCCTCGAATTCAAACTAATGATTTGTGTATCATCAAATTATAACCTAACCATTCTGAATTGTCTCGCTGATCAAAAGAGTTCAATCAATCCTTAAATCATGTAGTGCAATTCATATTCCTGCTCCTAATGTGGATCAAAAGAAGAGCCTGAACTCTGAAGCACAATAGCATAGTTCTTAGAAGGCTCAGATCATTATAATAAAAAAAAACAAAACAAAACAAAACCCATACCAAACTCCTAACACGCAAATAATTTGCCGGCCAAGTTAAGCATATGATTCACATACAGAACTGCAATTGATGTTCATAGATTGCAATAGGGCACAAAAGGCCAGTCAAAACATAATATTCACTACAATCATCTGGCATAGACCTCAGACTTATTCTTTTCATCTGTTGCCTTGAATTACCTCACCCAGGATCATCCTCAACATCATATGGATCTCAAGTCTGGTGATATACAATTTGCATAAATAAAAGTGAGAAGGGCAGTGAATGAGATAGAAAACCTTGACATGGCAGCATATACATAGAATAGAAAACCATCGACTCAACTAGAGGGGAAAGTTACTTGTGACACCTTTTGGGTTCCATTTATATTCAGGTGACTTTTGACGAGCCAATCTCCTTGAAGGACACATCAGAGAGACACTGACCCATAAAACGCTACTTCAGCTGGGCCAGTCATATATACGTGGTTGTCTTCTTCCCTCCACTCAATCTCCAATGGTCCTCCGGGTAGGTCAACTGTGCAAATCTGTTCAACAAGAACATATGCAAAATGTCAGGAAAACAACCAAACATAGATTAAATGATTAGACTGAAAAAGATTCAAATACTGGTAGTATCCTCCTAACACCAATTGAAGGAATTCTCCCAAAAAAAGATTAGGATTTAGAGTTTAAATCTAAAAGCCATTTTGCAGGACATAATTTAAAATTTCCTTATAAAATTGACATAATTTAAAATTTCCTTATAAAATTTTCTTTCATTTATAATTTGGTTTTTGCAGTTATAATTTTTAAATAAGGTCCTCATAAATTTTTACCTGAAATCCTAAAAAAAAAACAAAAAAGAATCAACCCAATTAACAAAATTCAATCGCTATGGTGGGGTTGTTCATTCAAAACCAGACAGTTGCATGATATAATAGACTTTCTATAATATTCCAAAGGCCCACGTCCTAAACTTACCCTCCCAGCACGGCCTTCAAGAACAGCAGCAACCACTGTTGCACAAGCCCCAGTTCCACAGGCTAGCGTTGCACCTACAATTACAAAGAAACTGAGTGAAATTTCCAGTCAAGCTACCAAAAAGGATTGGTAGATGGAAAACTGCAGGCGACTAACCCCACGGTCTGTAAATGTTTGTAGCATAGAAACTAACCTGCACCACGCTCCCACACGCGCATTTTGAGGTGTGAATGAGAGTAGACTTGCACAAATTCTGCATACCAAATTAAAAAAAGATAAGGTGCAAATATACTCTCAGAGTTTAACTAAAATAGCAAATTGACACTTAATGTTTTTCGAGGCGCAAATATACACCTGATGTTACAAAAAGCTAACATTGTGCTACAAAATTTAACATTCCTTTCTTTTACCATTAACTTATGTTTGTGGACTCCACATTTAATCCTATGTGGACTGAAATAATAGGTTTTGAGTATTCATCATATTATTTACTCCTTTTTTTAGTGTTTCGTGTTTGTTACTCTTTTGTTTGCATTCATGGTTTTTTTTTTTGCCAAATGTCTGCATCCATGGTTGTTGAACTACCTTTTGTGTAAATAAGGAAAAAAAAAAAAAAAAACAAAGGAGTTATCTTTATCTCTTATTCCTATCATTCATTGTTATATAAATATTCTTTTTTTTTTTTTTTTTTTCTTTTTTGGTGTCTACTGTATATCTTTGTGATTTTTAAACAAGTCTTTTTATTGATGAAGGGCACTTTTTTTTTTGGCAAATAGATCATCTTTAAATCTCTTCAATTCTCTGCAAAGAATGGATTTTTATATCTTTTGAGAACTCCCATCATGAATCTAGAAACAGGGATTTATCAAAATTGTGTGAAGATGAGATGGATTTATTAAAAATTATGCATTTATTAGTAAATCCAGTTCAGTCTTATTGTCAAAATTTGCTTTGTTTGATAAAATATACCAAAGCAACAACGAAAAAGTGCAGAGAAAAACGAATAACAACAACAATAATATGAATACCAAAGCAAAAAAAACACAATACAAAATATTAAAATTAAAATTAAAAATAAAATGATGAAATGAACCCAAATATGGGTTTCAGAGATAAAAGAAACCCAAATCTAGGTTCATCAAACTCAAAAAAAAAATCCAAGAATTTTAATAAAATCAAGGATTCCAATTAAACAAAATCAAAGATTCCATAACTAGAATGAATTTTAACAAATAATAAGAACCAATTCCATCAATCCAAGAAGCACAAAGACCCTTAAATGCATAAAAAGTTTCAAGAAAACAAAAACAAAAACAAAAAAAAAGCAACATGAATCATACACACAGAGAGTTGGAGAGAATTGAATCATACACAATGATGGCTTTGGACACTCATATTAATGTTTTAGAGAGAATAAATAAAAGAAAAAAAGTAGGGAGAGAAGGGAAAGTGGAATTAAATTAATTGCTTAGAAAACCCACTTAATCAAATAAATTTAACTTTATTAAATTTATCAACACACGCAACGCATTGCAACAAGACGCCAAGAAGTTTGAGACCAGTAGACTCAGTGGAATCTTCCTTAGTAGTGGTCTTCTCTCTCGACACTGTAGCTTCAGCGCAAAAGTTGGGTCGTTTAGTAGAAGGGTCATCGGCGCCTCCTCTGCCGTCATTGCTGCCTGAAGCTTCCCTGCCAGCAAACTCTTTGTCGACACGCTTGGTCTTCATGGAGGAAGAAGAATTGGTAGGATTAGGAGAGAAATTGATTGGTGATTGAGGAATTAATCTTTGAAGCATGATCGAAGAGAAAGAGAGATAATTGAAAAGTTAAAAAGAGATTTCAAGAGAAAAACCCAAATTCTTATTTTATTATTATTTAATTATTAATTAAGTCCATGTATGACTAATAAGGGGTCCACAAACAGAAAGGAAGGTGAAAAAAAAGGAGACGTTAATAGATGGGGCGCATTGATAGGTTTCTGAGACGTCAGGTGTATATTTGCGCCTCGAAAAACATAAGTGTCAATATGTCATTTTAGCTAAACTCTGAGGGTATATTTGCATCTTATCCCAATTAAAAGTAAAATAAAATTAAATGTAATGAAAATGCTTATGAAAATAGAATAGAGTGACTCAAAGGACAGCAGCAAAAATTTCAAGGTGCTGGATATGTAGAAAACTTTTATTGTTTGTATGCTAACTGTTACACATGCAATAAAAGTTTTCACAATATATCTCCCTCATTGATTGAAAGTCCTAAGGTGTCAGGCTCTGAAGCACGGAAACGTGAATCGCTTAGCATTTCCATGTTTCAAAAACTGGGAAACGTTGAAACGTTGCCGAAACGTCTCCGGGCCATTTCTGCAAATTTCAAAAAATTGGAAACGCATTTCTCTTGGCCAAAATGAGAAGATTTAGGGTACCAGATTTAATTAGACACATGTGATCTCACACTTCACACTTTCTTCTCCCTCCCTCATTCTTTCTCTGTTGGCTCCCAATCCACCACCCATCTGCAACGTCGACTGCGACTGATACCGGCGACGGCGGTGGAGGCTGACCCATCTTTGGCAATAGCTCATAACCAGATCAAATTTCTTTATTTCTTTGTTTCTAGTTTCAAAAGCTGACCCATCTTTTTGGCAAAGCCAAAAACTTTTGATTTTCTTTTTTTTTTTTTTTTTTTTGGGTATTTTTGATGTAGGGACTGGGGATTCAGTTGGGTGTTCCTGGGTATGGGTATTTGTTGGTTATTTTCTTATTTTTAAGAATTGGGTAATTGATATTTTTTTGAAAATTGAATTGGGTATAAATATATATATTTTTTTGGTATATTGAATTACTATTTTCAGTATATGATTTATATGAATTTTGTTTTAATTATATGAATTTTGTTTTCATACTAAATAAATATATGATTATATCAATTCATAAAATTAAAAATTTAATTTTAAATTTGAAAAAATCCAATTGATTTTAAAATTTGAAATTCCGACATTGCCCAAATAAATCATATTCTGTTGTTAGTCACTTGTTTATAATTCATAAGATTTATACTTTATATGTCATTTTCATATATTTTTTGTTGGATATTTAAATTTGTATTCTCATATATGTGAGTTATTTATTTATTTAGGTTTTATATTGTTTCACTTTCATGAATGGTACTAGAAGTAGTAACTCTAGTCATAGTACTAGTAGTGTGACAAAACATAGAGATGATGAAAATTGTTATTTCTTGAATACTTGCATTATATATTATCATTTTGTTTTTCTATATTTGGTTATCAATTAGTAGTTTTTATTAATGTTGATTTGGAGAATTATTTTTAATAGAAATTTTTTATAGGATTTTATTATTAAAAGTAACATTTGCTTCAATAATTATTACAAATATACATAAGAAAAAAATAATATTTATCTATGTAAACAAATAATATTTAAAAATATACCCATATATTTTTTAATATTTTCGTGTTTCCCCCACGTTTTGTTTCCTACATTTTTCAAAAATGCCGTTTCCCTATGTCCGTTTCCGTGTTTCCCGTTTTCCCGTTTCCGTGCTACTTAGGTGTCAGGTTACTCAAAATTTCTAAAAGACTGGACTGATAATAATATAGTTTTACCAAGATGTATGCTAACTGTTGCACATTAAAGCGGTATGGAAAGAAAGGTTAATATAGGTCTCAATTTGGAACTAATATGAGGGTTGAGATGGGTAGAAAATATGGTTTAAAATTAGGGTTTTGTAAGGACTGAGTTTGGGAGGAGAAATTAAACAAGAACAAGGGATGTGAGTGCTGTTTGGGTACTGTGAACAGTAACAGGAAAGGTAAATTTAGGCTTCACACCTAAAGTTCCTTGGCATCACACAACTAGGATGAATTGAGTCACAATTCGGAGAGCAATAAGATTGCAGGAATAATTTTTATTGATTGAAAACTGCCTGAAAACATTACATTCATGGGTATATATAGAGAATTAAACAAGTCCTAAACCTTTAAGTAAAGGACTCCAAAACTAGTCCACATCCTATAAGGATTTGAACTTCTAAAAAGGAATAAAATCTTCCTAAACAAAAAAAGACTCAAAAAAAGACTTGAACTAAAAATAAGACTCCTAAGTAAAATGGGACAGATTTTCCAGCAAAGCTGGAAATTACAAAATTGCCCCTAATTTAAAACTAATAGACCAGTTGTATTTCTATTTAACTAGATGCATAAATTAAACCCAAAAGTACTAGTAAATAACCCTATAATTTCTCCAACAAACTCCATATTAAATCTGGACTGTAATTCTAAGCTTGAGTTCTTGAATTTGAAGTTTCTTCTCTTCCTATTTTTCATCATTCTCCCCTTGTTATTCAAAACTCGACCTCGAGCTTTTTAGTGTCTTAGCAACAAAGATGATGAGTTGTTGAATTGCCATTTTGCCTCTTTAGTTGCTAGTAATAATAGGAAAACTTGAAAGCATTCTTTGGACTTGTATATGAATTGAATAAGAATTACAAAGTCCATCTCTTGAATATT